>JAVFBW010158843.1:0-11782 GCA_034783835.1 Mopalia ciliata
TGATGTCCTGTATTTCTGTCCGTCGTCATATAAGTGAAATACCCTTGAGTACGACGTTAAACACCAATCAAACAAACCCAATCCCAGGTAAGACACTGAAGGGCAGTATAGAGAAATGTTAATTTTACAACAAAAGGATTATATTCTATGATAGAGTTGGTTTAGATATTTACAGAGCTCGATCCTATTGTCGTATAAGTGAAATACCCTTAAGCAAGGCATTATTCATCAATCAATCTAATCAATCAATAAATGATTTAATCAAACGATCATTCACTCCTCCTGTAGTATTTCGTAAAGCTAATCCACGCTTTATTATTTCAGACCGCAATTTTGAACAAACATTTACACGACTTAATGGACGGACTCACTGCCAAAGTGTTCCGTACTTACAATGCCTCCAAGACTCTACAAGATCAGCTCAACCTTCTAACTAATGGTAAGATTTACGACTCGGTCAATTCAAAGAAAAAAGAAGACTGCTAACTGGGGGCAGGTACTGTCTTTATTTCACACTTGGGCCACTAAGCTGAGCATGAATTCTGAGCAAACTCCGCACCATGCTTAAGACAGTACTCAACGGGACTGCAGAGTTGTTTTAATAATTAGATGGCTGTAAATGACTTTTGGTTTGATTTTGAGAATTGGACATTTATAATGGTCCAAACAGTTTTTCAGTGACAAACAAAATTGTCTTGAAGAAGTCGACAAAATCAGCGTAGTGCATTTTTACCTTAATTGACAGACGAGCTTAATAACAGCGTGCTCAAGTTGGAATGTGCATCATTGATTTGTACTCCGCTGAGTATGTGCTCGAAACATTTTATGTCCGCCTAATAGGAACACAACTCAGGGAGCACGATCTCAAAAGTTTGAGCAGAGACTGGGACTTGTAAGCTCAAGATTACCTCTGCCCCAGGTCTATCAACGGTTTTAGGATGAAAGGGAACTTCTTGGTGTTCTTGTAGATGACCGGAAGACAATCTTTTGTTCAGTCAGTATAACTGTATAGTCAAAGTTATCATATGATGGTTCTTTAGCCTGATTTCCCTTGGATTATGATTTTCCCTTTCATGTTTTGCGTTCACGGGATTCAGTCAGGTACATAACAAGTCACAAGTTGTGGTTCCGGAAATCGCAGCGTTTTTTTTTTACGAGGTTTCCTCAAGGTTTTCCGCCTTAATAAGGCTGTGTACAGTGTGAAGCGGACAATCCGTCGTCATATGAGTGAAATACTCTTTGAGTATGAATTTAAAAACCAATCAAACCAACAAACAAATCATGTTTTTCCATAATCATGCATATTAATATCGGTTTGTTAATTGCTTGTTGCAGAAGATGATAATGTGCCTGCTAAAATGCTGGCCTATAACCGTGCTAACAGGGCTGTTGCTGTCCTGTGTAACCATCAAAGAGCAGTCTCTAAGAACTTCTCCAAACAGATGGAGAATTTGCAAAACAAGGTAAGCTACATTGAGTTCTAGCCTTGGGCTTGCAGCTTGTTGTATGAGTTAGATACTCATAGAAATCCTGCTTATTAAGCCTGTGACACACGAGAGCTTTTCTGTCGGCAACTTATTGTAATAGATTTTCTCTTGGCAACAGCTTTTGACACAAATGGAGTAATTCTGAATTTGGGAATCTTCTGAATTCAGCTGACATGACTACAACTTGACTAACAGTTGGCATGATTTATAAAAAAAAATGACTGCAAACACATTTTTGTTTTGATTATGATCAGTATAGGCACAGGTAATAGAGCTAGCTTATTGCTGATTGGATATCGGGGTTATTGTTTATCAAGTAGCCTCCACTGTACTAAGGAGCAGTTTGAAGGGACATATAAGTGAAATACCCTTAAGTACTCGTTAAACCATTCAAGATTTGCTCATCTTTTTTAAGATCAAAGAAAAACACAAGCATATCAAAGAAGCTAAGGCTGCGGTGAAAGAAGCAAAGAGTGATGTGAAAAATCTAAGGACTGAGAAAGCTAAAATGTAAGTGATTTATCTTTAAGGTTGATATTGTAGGTTTTAATCATAACACATCTCATGGATTTCATCATCTTAGTTATGTTTTGTTTTATTTGAAACTTTCTAGTGGGAAGGTTAGGAGGAGCTTCCTGTTGCCCTTGTGCTCTCGGAGCTAAAGGGTAACATGAAACCCATCTGTTTGTGATGTCTTTGTAGTACGTTTGGTGATTGTCTGGTCTAGTCTTTGTTGGGGTCGAGGGCGGTTTCCATTTTGGGCTGACATGCCGTCATGTAAAGTATGGTGCTAAACTCCAATCAAGCAAACATGGCAAGTGTTGGAAAGGAGCTTCCTGTTGCCCTCCTAGAAAAGGGCAGCTCAAAGCCATATTTCTTCAAGTGTTTTCAAGGGTGGTTTTGAGCCCATGGCTTTGCCTTAGTGGTTAGCGAGTGCGCTTTCTGAGCCTACTTTGATGTATCATTCACAGGATCACGACCGTCTGTCAGCCCTCAGATATATGAGGGAGTCACAAGATGTGGCTCTGGCAATCGCGGTGGTCGTTTTTACAAGATTTCCTCTCTGTTTTCCACTGTAATAAGGCAAGGACCAGTGTGAAATGGACAATCTGTCGTCATATAAGTGAAATACCCTTGAGTACGATGTTAAACCTTTATCAAACAAACAATCCATATGAGTGAAATAACCCTGGCTAACCTTGGGAACATGCGAGAGGCTTACAAGGGGAATCCAGCAATCACAGGGATGCTTTTTACGAGGTTGCCCCTCTATTTTTCATAGTATTCAAGTAAGGTGTTCAGGGTGAAATGGACAATCTGCAATCATATATGTGAAACAATGAGAAACCATCACTAATTGTTTGTATTTATTTGTCTGTTAACAGGTTGTATGAGAAGCGTAAGAAAGCAGTGGAACGTTTACAGGAACAGCTGAATAAACTAGAAGTCCAGGCTACTGACAAGGTAAGACTCTTCCCATTTTATTGTGGCCCTTTCACTAAGAGAAGTTTGTTTGAAGAGTAGCAATACTCTCTTAACTAAGTACTGGGGAAAGGTTCACTTTCCTACGTTACTGCTGACCAGTGGCTATGGATAAGTGGTAGCGTGTACACTTGCTAATCCAACTTTGATTTTATATTCAGGGACTGGTTCCTATATTAGGGCCTGCGACCGTGGCTTAGTGGTTTATAGCGAGTGCGCTTTCTGAGCCTACTTTGATGTACCGTTCACAGGATCTAGTGTGTCTGTTGACCCTCTGGTATATGAGTGAGGGACACTATGTGGCTTTGGCAATCACCTGGGTGTTTTTTATGAGGTTTCCTCTCGGTTATTTTATGTAATTAGGCAAGGAGCAGTGTCAAGTGGACAATCCATCATATAAGTGAAATACCTTTCAGCAAGGCGTTAAACCCCAATCAATCAAACAAACAAACTATCCAACATTATGGCATGCTTCACATCTTGGTTGTGATACTGTCAATTATTGTTGGACCCAGGGCCTAAAACACCAATCAATCAATAAAATTTAAATGTTGTCAATTAATGTGAATACAGGGACCAGCACTGTCACTCGTCTTACTGAAATCATGAATTAAAATAACCTAAAGCACTTAATTTCACTTAAACGGATAGAAAGCTGAAAGCAGTCAGAAAGCAATTAGGTCTATAGACTGCAATTTATCAAACCCCAAACAAACTAGACACTAAGAACATTTATAATTTGTTTCATTTGAGGGATAGTAGAGGCACTTTCATGTTTCTCTGATTGTGCTCTCATCTATATAAAAATACATGTCTGGTCTGTTTTTAACTGTATTGGTTGGTTCTCTTTCAGGACGAGAACAAGGATATTGCATTGAGTACGTCCAAATTGAACTACTTGGATCCTAGGATTTCTGTGGCTTGGTGAGTTATCAAATAATGTTATGTAATACTGGCTTTACTGGTCTGCAGCGCCCCGTGAGGGAGCGGGTGGACCATGGCCCTGCAGAATACTCCCTCGGCTTCCTGGGTCGATCTTAAGAGGCGAGAAAAGAGCTTGCTTTCTGTTGCCCTGGTGTTAGCAGAGCTAAAGGGCAATGGGAAGCAGTTTTTTTGGGGATGTTCTGTATTTGTGTCCGTTGTCATATAAGTGAAATACCCTTGAGTACGACGTTAAACACCAATCAAACAAACAAACAATACTGGCCCGCAGCTGTGGCTTAGTGGTAGCCTGTGCTTAATAATCCCTGCTCCAAGTTACTGTTCATCGCGTTGAGTCTATCTATTAACCATCAAGTACATGAGTGAGTCACCCTTTGCCCATTGGCCTGGCACACCATTATGTGGCCTGCGGCTGTGGCTCGGAGGTAGCAAGTGCTCTTCCTAAGCTGAACCTGCTTTGATTTACCGTTCATGGGATCAAGTCCGACTGTCGTTCATAAGGTATATGAGCGAGCTCCGGCAATCACAGGGGTGGTTTTCATGAGGTTTCCTCTCAGTTTTCCACCTTAATAAGGCTATGTACAGTGTGAAGAGAACAGTCAGTCGTCATATAAGTGAAATACCCTTGAGTAGGACGTTAAACACCTATCTAACAAACAAACAAAAACTGCATTTTTTTAATACAAGTATTTTCGTTATTTTGGCAAACACTTTCTTAGTTTGAACAGATTCTAGTTTAAAAATTTTTGCAGGTTGAGACCCATCCGAGAATCAAACCCAAGACCCTGAGGGTTTATTTTCAGATTTCGGACGGGTTTCAAGTGACACAATTTTCTGAACTAGAAAATGTTGAAACTAAGAAAATGTTTTCCCAAAATAACGAAAATACTGTCAATCTTCGCTTTCTAAAAGACTCAAAAAATAAAAATTTGGGGGGTGTTTATAAATTTTTTCTATTTTCAATTACAGGTGCAAGAAGTTTGACGTGCCCGTTGAAAAGATCTACAACAAAACTCAGAGGGAGAAATTCCAGTGGGCTATCGACATGGCTGGACCGGAATATGTATTTTAATTGCGGTCTTACTTAGTGAAAAAACATACATTAGTATTGAATTGCTCCCAGTGTTAAACGGGAATGCCAGTGAATGAAAGGTTTTTAAATATTTTTCCTGCAAATTTTAGAATAATTGACATGTTTTTGAGACGCGTTGGGAGAATGTACAATATATCAATGATTTAAAAAGTGGATTTGATTGTTTATTTGTTAGGCTCTACCAGACTGTATTACTCCCACTGGGCACTGTATTACAATTATCATTAATCTCATTAATCTGATAATCTTGTTTCACAAAACAAATTTAGCTTAGAGAAATACAAACTTCTTTATTTTCTGTATATTATTATAGACAGTGTGTGTCATAGTGGGTTGGGCATGCTTGACTGACGGATCATGTGTCTGTGTTAGAGCAGGATATTTTGGCTAGTATATTTGGCTAGGCCAGCCTTTGATAAGTGGTTAGCCAATCGCCCTCTAAATGAAATCTTAATTCAATGTACAGCTCATTGGTCCAGGTCCATTAGTCGAAACAAGTATTTGAGGGAGATGAACAACCCGGCTTGGGCAATCGTGGTGCTGGTTTTTACCAGTTTTCTTCCCAGTTTTACACTGTATTTAACCATAGAACCCGTGAAATGGGCAATGCGTCATGATATAAATGAAATATCCTTGAGTAGATTGTTAAACTCCAATCAAACAGCCTTTTTTTTTTTTTATCAGTATCAGGCCCAACATATTTGAAATGTAAGCCCCTGAGAAATGAATGTTTCTTATGTTTTGTGAAACGATATTTTTCAAGAGTATGTTATTATAAATCTATTGTACAATTTGTTTTACGTTAAGAGATGTCTTTCAGGCTCAAATCATATCTTATTCCATGGAGATCTTGTGAATTTATTTGGTCTTAGACGTGGCCAATGAAACAGCGTCAGAACCTCCAAACTATGAGGCCAATCAAAATGAATGCTACATATTCTCAGTGTTTGTTCGTCTTTTTAGATTTTACCTGGGAGGTGATAATGTGGCTTTAGATCATTGAGATGTTTGTACATCAAAGCAGTTGTGATTTAATGGCAAGGCGACCTCTAGGGCCATGATATCGGAGAGGTTGTGTAGCGATCAGTATTTTAACATTGTGAAATTTGAATATTTGTCATGTTTTCAATACGTAAATGGTTTGCTTTTTTATTGTAATGCATGAATTAGGATCGACTCTAAAGACAACTTTAATGGGGTTCAGGGGTTTTGACTGCTTGGTAGATCGACATATTATCGTAGTGCAAATTACTATTATTAAATAGCTTTTAATTATTTTGAATTCTTTTTTGTTATGTACAGATTTGTTTTTATGTCTTGTGCGAGTCACTTTAACCTGTGTTTAAAACTATTGGTGCATTATTTTGAATGACTCCTCAAAATATTTTGTAGTCGCTGTGAATTTTAAAACACAATGAAAACAGCGGCTTTGATATGTTTGTCCTTTGGAATTGCTGTGGCAACAAAATTTGGTTCTCCATTATCTGACAACATGTAACTGAAAAGTAATTACATTTATTTTGTGAAATTATCAGGTTGTGTTACGAGATTTATTATGAAATGGACTTTTAAACCTAGCCAACAGCGAACAGATTTGCAATCGGGAAATCTTCTGTTAAAAGAGGAGATAAAAAGCAAAAAATCCAGTTCACCTGAGCAAAGAGGAGGCAAAAGCTGAAATCAAGCTCACCTGAGCAGATAGACTGTATAAAAGTAGTTTTTAAAAAAAGGATATGCCCTCTGGCTAGGGGTGGTATCTTTCTAGGTTACCCATATTACCATTATTAAGGAATGGAGGAATATCAATTTTCCAACGGATCAAACACTTCAGACTTTTAAATGGTTGGGATTGTTGGCTATAATTTGTAGATTGTTGTCATACTAGTCTTCTTGAGTACTGATTTAAACAACCAATCAATCAATCAATCAATTAAAAATTGTGTCTTGAGTCCAGAGTGTAAATATCTTCCATTATGCACTTATGACCAATACAGTCATGCAATGGATAATTATTCAATAAAGTACAACTGCCAAAATTATATCACTTTGTCAGTGTGTTTATTGAATAATGCTAAGGTTTGTTTACATGATGTGCAATGGCATGACTTGTCTACCATACAATCAAACAACAAAACTTTCCAATTTATTGCTTGCTCGTTAGTGTATTTTGTTTATAAAAGTAAAAATGAGGAGCTGTTGCATTCATGGCATGTAGAGTTTACCATACTTTTTAAAATGGACTTCAAAACAATAATGAAAGCTGTCCACTTATTCATGGCTTTTCGATGCTGCGAGGTACATTCTATCTACTCAAACTCGCTTTTTGTATTCATCTTCAGTATTTTGTCTCCTTTAGGCAAAAAATTACAATGAGTTAGCCGCCCAGAATAATTTTTTTGCTTGCTCTAACTACTTTAAGGGGACGCTAGTCATTAGACTTATAAGTTAGTTGCTGTTCATCTGATACTATTGCACCAAATACACAAAACCAATGGGCTCAGATCTTGAATATTTTTACATCCCTTGTTGACAATTTTTTCCTTTTAATTCTATATTGTACATAACTGTTTGATTATAACAATTTCATTTATTGAAAATTTATGAAATGTTTTCAATTTTTTGTTTATTTTATCCTGCACCATTCTTTGATTGACTTTTAAGGTTTATAGTTTATGTACTACAAACAGAGTTAATTTATGACATATTGTATTAATGTAATATCATCTCCATCAAAGGCCATCCTACTTTAGACTTACTGAAAATAATACTTTGTACATTAAATTGGAATAAATGACACTTGCCAACTCATTAGAATTTATGAAAGTGTGATTTATGTGTAATTCAAGTTCATCTCTAAATTAGCCATCCAGAACTTGTCGTATTGATTAAGGCTTGGGGTAATAATCCTTGTGTTATCTGGCGGCCCAGAACGTCCCACAGCGGTAGGGTCAAAGGTCACTGTTGACAGTCAACAAAATGAAATCGCATGGTTCTTGTAAAATCATCGGTATTGCTACCAATTTTTTTATTGAGCCCCTCTGATTGGCTAATCGATTAATGTCGTTTGATATATGGTTTGGGTCACTACTGCCAGCCTGCTCAAAACACTCGAGCTGATACAATGCAGTGTAGTGATGATGTGTATTTATCTTAAGATCGGCAATTAGAACACAAGAGAGTGGACAGTTTAGTTTAGATGTAAGCAAACGAATAATTTGACCAGTCAGCTAAGATGAAAAGATACATTCTGATTAAACCATGGGGTTGTTCCTCAAAGCAATCGTTGCCTAAGTTGAATTTAGTTACCGTGACAATACAATACTGTCTGTACTGGTCGCCATGACAATTAAGGCATGCCCAGGCTCACTTTGTGTAACATCCAGCAGAGCCATAAAACTATTTATTGTGATCTCCCTGGTGATCTCAGACCTAAGGGGCATTGTGAAACTGATCTCAAGGGAAGGGGTGGTTGTATCATTGTCCCATCTCGTCCATTGGGCTAAGCGAAATAAACTTAGGTATTGCATAAAATAGACAGATCGTAAAGGCTCTAGGCTTATGTTGTCAATTACATCTTAGATCAGACGGAATCCTGTACAAAACTTATATGGGTGGGTCTAAAATACTAAATAATCTGTCTGGCCAATGACTTTGGTGAAATAATGTATATTGGATAACTGAGGCAATGACCTATAGTCAACGCCACAGTGCTTTATGTCAGTATGTCGCTTATAATCAGATTATTCCAGGTTTATATCAATAGGACAACAACAGCAACAAAATTGATGACCTAATTTAGATCTACTTAAAAAATAGGGTTTTTCAAGCAGAATGTAAGATCTCCAAGGAAAAGTATTGAGATTAAATTTAATGAATTGGTTTTACTCAGCCTTTTTAATATAGATTTTAAATATGTTGCAGTATTTTTTGTTGAAATTAAATTTTATTTAATGCATCATTGTCAATCTTAATCATGGTCATACTTAAGCATTTTCATTTCACACAATCCAATTGGGCAACTGTTTAGGTATTTTATTTGTTTTAAAACTACAAAAACATTCGAGAGAAAGTATTAGGACATGGAGTTGTATTAAACCACGTAACAGATTTATTCTTTAAGTTATTTCACACATTTCAATTGTTCTTTCACGTAAAAGATTTATTCATATAAGTGAAATACCCTTGAGAATGATGTTAAATACCAAACAAATAAAGAATCAATTGTTCTTTCTGTAGAGAAAACATAAAATTTGTTGGTAAGCTTGAAAAGTGTCTAGTCTGGAAAGAACTGAACTAAGTACATAAATCAAAGAATATTCATCTGTTCAAATATTCAGTATATCCCAATAAGAAACCTTTTCCTTTTTGATCTCAATGATTAGTTTTACTTACTGGCAATGTTTCGATCTAAGTTCTGGTCCGCGGCCGTGGCTCAGTGGTAGTGAGTGAGCTTCCCGAACTGAACATGCTTCGATTTACCGTTCATGGGTTCGAGTAAGTCACATGTTGTGGCTTCTGCAATCGCGAGGGTGGTTTTTAGGAGGTTCTCTCTCGGTTTTCCACTGTAATACGGCAGTGTACAGTGTGAAGTGGACAATTCGTCGTCATATGAGTGAAATACCCTTGAGTACGATGTTAAACACCAATCAAACAATCGATGTAGGGTCTCACTTTTTTTTTCCGACCAACACTCCTGTTTTGAAAAGGAGGCTAGAACTTGTTTCAAACTGTCACAAGTTAATAAATCGAGGGGTCAAAATCTGTTGAAATAAGGTTTCTTGTCTTTATGTAAGCTCTTAACTGACTGTGAAAGAAACTTGTCAGTATTCTGTAACAAGAAAGCGCAGGTTAGACACCCAAAAAGTTTTTATCAAAAAATTAAGTTTTCTTGAAACACAAGTGTGTATAGAATAAGCGAGATATATACTTGTGGATGCCTTGTATGCTACATGTTCATTTGTAGTCATAAAGCTACTTTAGTATTCTTCTTATAGATGTTTAATGTGTGGAACAGATATTTTAACATCTGTTAAGGGAAATTATTAGTTGGATGGACTTAATTCTAGAAAGTATGCCAGTTGTATCCACTTCATTAAACCATAAGTCTAAAAAAAAATGAATTGCATGTAAACGTTATGGATTTCAAAGATTTATGCTTAAAATATACTCAAATTATGGCAAAATGGCAAAAAATTAAACTTATATAAAACAATACGCTAATGAAATAAATAAGCATTAATTAAGCCACAGGGATATACATGTGATAATTAGGAGTCTCTGATCTCACAAATGTACAGTATATTGTTCATATTGTAAATTATTACTCAGGCATCAGTCTCTAAGTTAGATCTACCTTTAAAAATTGTTTATCACTCGCTAAATTTGAACGAATAACGCCTAGTTCGAGGTACATCTGACTTCTTGAGACGGATGCCTGTGATTATTAAAAGGTCATGAATGTGTTTCTGGAGTGCTAGTAAATTTAAGCCTTTTTGTTTGTAAAAGATTCTAGTTTACACTGACAGAATGTATCATAGTGCATTACTAGATCACCCCATTATTTGTTGCTTTTTAACCTCATGCCTCTGTTGCCAATAGCTTATATGCTTTTGTTTGTTTGTTTGATTGGGGTTTAACGTCGTACTCAAGGGTATTTCACCTAATGACGACGTGCTAGCCCAACAGGTGAAGATAACCACACTCGACACCACTGGCAACAAACAAAGACAGGACACAATACAGGACGCAATACACACACCACAAACAGATCGGCTTCTTGTTACCCTTTAGCTCTGAGAGCACCAGGGCAATGTGAAGCTCCCTACCACCGCCTGCGCTTATATGGTGTTCGCTGGGGGAGAGCTTCCTTGTGTTTAGGACCAAAAGGGCAACAGGAAGACGACCACTGCGATGTGTTTGTTTTGTTTGGTGCGAGTGAAGCCTAGTCAAATTTTCTTCCACCATTACTCTGGTACGCCATCAGACATGTATGAGTGAAATAAAGTATGGCATAAATCCCAGATCAAGCTTACAAATCACGATAGCTCATATGTGACCAGCTGCTATTTGAACTAAGGTATAAGTAAACCGATTTACTAGATTTTTCATTCTTAGACTGAAAAGTTGCCAACTATGCCACAATGTGTTTTGCAAAGTAGGTATACTGTCATTGCCAGTGCTCATTGAACACTTCCTGACCTGCCGTCCTACAAGCTAAAATTAAGTAAAATAAGTACTGCAAGCATTAAAACAAACTTATATTTTATCCACTAGGTTCAATGGCATTCTTGAAGCATGTCAATTAAAACAGGGTTCAACTTGAACTTCTGTTGGCTGCTGCTTACCTCAATAAATAAATGTTCCTGTAATAAATTTGCAAATATTTTAGAATGGCCAGTAGAAAAGATCCATTGTGTGAGGCTTTCACACTTCACAAGGTTTCAAAGTTTTAGTTATGCAATTTCTGATATTAGTTTTATATGTTTAAAAACAAATCCTAGCTTACATTATCTCTATCATTGTTTCTCTTCGTAATCCGATATCACCTTTGCCATTGATGTTCACTATTATGTACTGAATTTTATTGATTTTGAATTGAATAAATACACATGTATATTACCCCCAAAAAACTGGGATTTTTTTCAAATGCTTAAGGTTGGTTTATTAAATTGATTGATTGGTTGGTTGGAGTCAGAAATCTAAAGTAGGGTGTCCAAAATGGTCATTTTGCTTTACTTTTCATATAACTGGGTGTCCAATTTTGACAGTTTTCCTATCT
>JAVFBW010158854.1:0-11782 GCA_034783835.1 Mopalia ciliata
TATGGTAACCACTAAGCTGACATGTTGCTCAGGTATGGAAACCACTAAGCTGACATGTTGCTCTGGTATGGTAACCACTAAGCTGACATGTTGCTCTGGTATGGTAATCACTAAGCTGACATGTTGCTCTGGTATGGTAAACACTAAGCTGACATGTTGCTCTGGTATGGTAACCACTAAGGTGACATGTAGCTCTGGTATGGAAACCATTAAGTTACGTGTTGCTCATATATGGGGACCACTAAGCTGACATTTTGATAAAAAAATCTAAGCTAATGAAGACCTTACATGGAAGTATTTCGATGATCTGGTTTGGTAAAAGCTAAGCTGACATGTTGCTCTGGTATGGGAACCACTAAGCTGACATGGTGCTCAGGAATTATAACTACTAAGATTGTCTGCTCGTTTGTTTGATTGGAGTTTAACATCATACTTAAGTGTATTTCACTAACATGACAATGGATGGTCTACTTCATACTGCACCTTGCCTAACTAAGGTGGAAAACCACGAGGAAACCTCGTAAAAAGCACCCCGGCAAATGCCGGTGCCACATTTTGTTACTCATTCATATACCTGACTGTAGACAGACAGACTCAATCACGTGAACGGTAAATCAAAGTAGGATTAGTAAGTTCACACACTACCACTGAATATAGATTTGATAGATTTGAACCACTGTGTCCCAGTTGTGGGCCCTTTATGTAAGAGGTTTGAAGTTATAATCTAATGCAGATTGGTCAATATCGATATCAAAAGGCATATAGGGATAATATTCTGACAATATTCCTAGGAATGAAAACAACTCACCACCTGTATTTTCACATATTTTCTACAGGTATTTATTGTTCTTGTCACAGACTGTTAAGTAAAGTCCATGAATGTATATCATTAATGAGTGGTTTGCCTATAGAAGGTAAACACTGGGAGTTGTCCACTGTAAATTACATCTATTTATATGGTCGTGTAGATAACGTATCACCATGGTAGCACTTAGAATGAGCGATAGTTTTAAAACTTCAGCAACGTTTAATCTAGGCCTGTCAAATTCTACCTGCTCTTGGCACTCGTTACATCTGCTGAAATTCTCACGCTTTTAATCAATAGCCAGTAGCAATCCTGGTTCAGTGTAGTGAAGCTAGAGGTAAATCAGCCATGCTCACTACAAATACCATACTGCTTTTATAATGGTTCAACACATCAATGCCGTCGGCTCAAGAAGCGAAGCAACCAGACCCAAAAAACAAATCTTATCAGAATGTGTTGAATGATTTAATTAAACGAGCCAATGATAAAGGTTTTAATAATGGACCACAAACAGGCAAAAGAATAACTTGACTAATGCATAAAAATTCTGCCAAATTAACATTTACCAAAATACAATGTTGCACATAACTACAATTGCTGAAACTGATATGACATTTGTCAGCCGAATGAGTGAGGGTTTGTTTGCTTGTTTGATTGGGGTTTAATGTCGTACTCAAGGGTATTTCACTTATATGACGACCTGCCAGCCCAATGGGTGAAGGAAACCACCTTCGACACCACTGGCAACAAACAAAGACTGGCAACAAACAAAGACAGGCAACAACAGGATGCAATGCAGACACCACAAACAGATCAGCTTCCTGTTCCCTATTAGCTCTGAGAGCCCCAGGGCAACATGAAGCATCTTCCAACCACCCGCTCACTTATATGATGACGAATTGTCCACTTCACACTGTACCACCCCCGTGATTGCCAGAGCCATAACATGTAACTCGATCATATACCTGATGGTCGACAGGCAGACTCCATCAAAAGAAGGGTAAATCGCTACAAGCGACTAATGTTGGCTTTAAGCAAACATGCTTTCGAGTTGTTTGTTTGTTGGATTGATTTCATTTTAATGCCATCCTCAACGGCATATGACAACAGTTTGTCCATTTCACTGTCACACTCTTTCTTGCTTAAATATTGTAGAAAATAGAGGAAACCTTGTAAAAAAAAAACCCACATTGCCGGAGCCATTAAGTGAGGGGGTGTTTAAACCTCAATGAAACAAACATATACCAGATGGTGACATGACCGGCTTCAACCCAAGAACAGTACATCAAACTAGGATCAGGCCACAACACACATGTACTAGGCTTTGGTTTGATTATGATTTAACGTGGTACTCAAGGATATTTCACTTATATGATGACGGATTGTCCACTTCACACAGTTCCTTGCCTAATTATGGTAAAAAACCGAGAGGAAATCTCGTAAAAACCACTCCCGCAATTGCTGGAGCTTCATCTTGTGACCCACTCATATACCTGAGGGTCGATAGACAGACTCGATCCTATGAACCGTACATCCAAGTAGGCTTAGGAAAATTTTTTCAGATGGAATGTGTTATTGTATGAAGATTGTGTATTAAGTAATGTATAGATTAGAACAAACAATAAAATGATGGGTTTTTAAAGTTACTCACCGGCTTCCATGTTGCTGATGCATCAGTGAATAGGCTTCCATCAAACAATTCAGAAATATCTGCAACAGAAAAAATAACAATAAAAGTGATTACTGTAGTCAGAACTTTATTATCATTGTTTGATTGATTGGTGTTTTACGCTGTGCTTAAGGGTATTTCACTTATATGACCGTGGTGGATCCCAACAATAATTGACACTAGCACACATAAGATGTGAAGCGTTTCCATAATGTTGGAAATTTAATTATCCTCAAGTGCTAAGCAAAGACAGCATTTCTCTCTTCAAACAGACTGCCTTTAGCCTGAGGGTGAGGTTGAGGCCTGTGCTGTAATATTTACTCTGGTAGAACCTTCAAAACTTTGTGAGGTAACATAACATTTGCATTTTCCACTAGTTTGCTGATGTTTGAATTGCATAAATGTGCCTTTGCATAAAATAAAACAAAAATTGCTCTAAAATAAAATCTTCATTGATTATCGAATGACAAAATTGGTCAAAATCAATAGCAAAATGCATATTTAGATGAAGACTGTAAACAACTTGGGAAACCTATAAAACGATCCTCCTAAACTAAGTTTGTATAACCATGGGGAGACCCCGTTCTGTCCGTTCTTGCAAACATAACAGGCCTGCAAACTCAGATTTATCCTTATTGTAATATGCATTTAAGGACTATCTTAACATTAGATGTGATAAACAAAAGCTGTAAACTTACATCTTATGAAACAAACAATCTTGTTATTCAATTTTAAATTTCTTAGTCAAGTGGGGTTACAATTTTGTTTTTATTATTTCCTAACCAGCAAAAAAACACCTTAGTTAAGGATTAATTCAGCCATTCCTATACTTGGAAGTAAACAAAGGTTATGTAATAAAATTTGGTGGATCACCCCTCTGATTGCCGAAGTCACATCCTGGCCTTCCTGGGACTCACTTATATACCTGAGAGTTGACAGCCTCAAATCTGTGTTTGTTTGTTTGTTTGGTGTTTAACATCGTACTCAAGGGTATTTCACTTCTATGATGACGGACACAAATACAGAACATCACAAACAAATCTGCTTCCTGTTACCCTTTAGCTCGTGAACACCAGGGTGACAGACAGCAACCTCTTTTCTCTCCTCTTACGATGGACCGAGGAAGGCGAGGGAGTATTCTACAGGAACATGATCCACCCGCTCCCTCATGGGGTGCCTCAAATCTGTGAACGTTACATTGAAGTTGGAATAGTAAGTGGACACACAAACCATTAAAACATGGCAGTGGGCAATACACAAGGAAAAAGGGCTTATAATATGGTGGGAATGGGGTAGGGGCGTACTTATGTGTATATGGGGTTACATTACATGCCAAATCAAATTCTTAAACATTATGTTCAATTGTGTATTATTTTAGTAAGACACTGTTTTTTCAAACTAACAGGATCTGAATTAAGGTTGGTAGTGATAAAGCGCTCAGTACTGTATAACAAAATATACCTAACAACTAGGAAGTGTTTGATAAGACTATAGTTGTCATATCTCTTTACACTGGAACCTTATCAGTTCAATGTGTAAATCGTGCTGAACTAAATGTAATATATGTGAGTCACTGTCATACAGATCAATTCACTGGTCATTTACATGTAGATCAAATCTAAAATCTCAATGTGATTTACATGTATTTTTGGTTACTTTTAAGGTGATTTTACCCTGACAAACCGTTGCATAATCTTGTTTTTGGCAAACTGTATGTATCAGGCCGTCACAGCCCCAGTACATACTAGTGGCATTTTCATTAGCATACACCACTGTCAAATAAGTGAAATACCCTAAGCCACAACATAAAACTCAGATCAATCACTACAAATTATTTGAAATGCTGACAGCTGATATATTATTCAGTGCACATTCTACAAAAAATTATAAAAATGGTCCCATTGTGTTAGAGGCATGTCCAGATATTATAAGAAATATCTTAAAAATTTGAAATAAAGTAAACTCAGAGAACAGATTAAACCAACAACAACAAAATCATCCATCTCCAATCTTGACCGAAATATTCAAATGTTATCCCATGCTTCAGGAAGTGTTTAAAAACCATAGTTCTGAACACAGTTTACAAATGACCAATTAACTTATAATACATTTGCTCTTTAAAATATTTCCATACTTCACACCACCCCTGGAAAAATGTAATGTGCCCACTAATTTTCACATCAAAAATATCTCACCAGATTCTACATACAGTGAAGACGGTGCGAAACAAAATCTATAACACTATGGACTATAGGTTGAACTTTTATGTGATAAATTCATATTTTTTTCTGTTTGGCAACAACATTGGAGTGGGTTTTATTAAAATTATAATAAAACATTAAAAAATTTTTTTCCTTTTTTTTTCACCAGACAAAGGATTTCCAGGGGAGCTTATCACACCAGGTAATTTCCCTGATATATCTGTGTGTAACTCTTATGCAGGGCCTGATACATGCCCATTTCAACTCGTTTAACAGAGTTTGGGCACTACCAGTTTGGACAGCCTCTCCAGCCTCCCCCAATACACCTCACCCCCTACCCAAATTTTTTTTTGAGTGAAATATATTTTTCCTCCTTTCTAGATTTCCATACAAAACATGACATGAAATTAACCTGTTATTGTTCAAAACATAAGAAAACAATTAGCAAATGTGAAAAAAAAAAGGTAATTCTATCAATTCACAACAATCATCACATTCATCAGACTTTGAGCATGTAAGGGGATAGCTAATGAAGGGTGTCCAAACTTTTGCTCAGGACCAGGCCCTGCTATGGGTTTCCAAACAAAACCACCTACAATCTTGCAGGCAGCAAATAAAGGGCCTATCTGTCATGTAAGATATATGCAAATTTTTAGTTCTGGGTTAGGTTCAATGCTAAATTCAACCCTAAAACTAACCCTTATACTAACTCTAAATGACAACACGAAGCCTAACCCTAAATTAAACCTGACAGTGAACTCATGTGGTATCTTACATGACGGACTGACCTAATAAAGACCTAACTACAAATCTGCTCCTTGTTGACTCTACATTTCGCAATCAAGAAGGCTCCTCACAAGATAATAAATTTATGCATGTATGCCTTCTTGTATTAAATTCTTTATGTATGACAAGTAAAAAAATATCATTTTACTATTTTGGTTTTTTTTTAACACATTTGTCAAAAACTGTCCTTGTGTGCTAAAATAAAACAATACAGCATTTCTAGGTACATGTATGTGAAATTTGAGTTACATGAAGTGGGGACATCGACAAACAATCCTTAAGTTTCAAGTTTAACACAAACGGACACCTGACACTAATCCTGTCCTGAAAACCTGAATAGCATAGTAAAGCTGTCAATAATACATATCGTTTTATATTCAGTGAAAGCTGTTGACTGCTACATGTAGTTAACCCACACCACTTCCTACCTGTCACGATAGTGGTACTTCACTTGTCCTCACCTTTAGAGAAATTCATAAATTTAAACACATGGCACATGTATTGTTCTGTTGCACTTATTTTAAACTGAACTGGAAAGGTTACATGTATGTATCCTCCCTGGTGTACATGTATACAAGTGTTATTAAGGCAACTTTCATTTCACTTTGTTTTTCAAGACTGGTACTTAACTCTGTAAGTGTATCTCACCGAGCAAATTGTTTGTTTGTTTGATAGGGGGTTTAACGCTATACTTACGGTTATTTCACTCACATAACGACTTGCCAGCCCAATGGTTGAATAAAACCACCACTGGGGACCCGGGAGAGGCAATAAAGAAAAGACAGGATAAATAAAGGACAATCACAAGATGTAATAGTGTAATATCAGTGTCCAGTTGCCCCGTAGCTCAGCAAAATTGCAAACTTCCTGATAGAGTCACAGACAATATAAAAGTAGGCTTCAGCCTTCAATACCCCTCCCTTTTGAGAGAAAATGATCTCTGTTGTACAGGCATCTCCAAACAATTACTCAAGCTTGATACAAATAGCAGATCAAGTGTAGTCCAAAACATCCCCAACAGTTTGAAGAACACAATATTCACTATTCTGTGATCTAGTTGGATTTGTCTAATTACGGTTTTATTCTGTGCAATGTCAGTGGTATCAAACAAAGATGAAACATGACGAATACAAGATGCTAAAGAAAGAAGTCACAACAGAACAGTTGTGTGTTGACAATTAGCTCTGAGAGCACCAGAGCACCAGGGCCATAGATAGGGTCTAGAACCACCCGTTCAATACATTGGGGAAAGTGAAACATCCTGGGTTTCAAACAGGTTTAAGACAGTTAATCATGGCTGTTTTGCAAATAATAAACAAGTATACTACAGCCCTGCCTACCCTAAAAGAAATTTAAGTGCACAAAATTATTTTTTTAGGAGTATTGTCTTACCATTTTGTGTTAAAGCATAGTAGAGATGATTAATTTCTGTGTTTATTTTGATGGCCTTTTTGTGTATTTAACATTAATTATATGTACAAAATACTCCAGAATACACCGGATAGACAGGTCAGATACTAAGGGGATTAAGAAAGCTGGTCAGTGTATTCAGTTGTTTGGTATATTCATGAGTCAATATACTCCAGGGTTCACAAAGGAAGAGAAAATCCCGCTACACAATTTGGTTACAAGCTCACCATCACTAATCAACCCCATTCTCAGATACATGTACACAGCACGTTTAATAAACTCTCCCAGTCAAACTTATTTAATGTTAGACTAAACGTAACCCCAAGTTAGCAATATGAACCTTCAGTTCGTTTATATACAACCCAGATACGAAGGCCTCTATACTCAGATGTCAGTATTGAATTTCAGGTTGTATATTAATATGCCTCTGACACTGTTTTAATACATATAAATGATCAATTTGATACACTACATTGCTGAATCACAGTCTGATGGGAATGCTTTTTGAAGCAACCACAATTAACCTATTGTGGTTCGCGTTTTTTTTTTATACATCACTGTTCAGACAAGACACAGAAAACTACAATAGCCAGAGCTGTAAAATTGCTTAAAGTTTTCTCACATTTATAGAAAGGAATGTATTTGTTTTTTTCTTTCAATGCAATTCTCTATTTATAGAATATACACATATTAATACAGAAAACTATGTTATATTGTACTTTAATATAAAGTATATTTACTACAACAAAACAATTAACAATAAAGAATAAAATACAAAATACATATATATACATATACATATTGACAGTATAAAATCTAAGAGTTTAAAATTGGTGATAGTAAAACCATCTGCATGCACGCTTAAAAGACGATATATTTGGTAAAATGTTTTTATGAAGTTCATTTAAAAAAGTAGAATGTTCCTCTACTGTGCTAGTATGTCATATGCAGTATAGGCTGACCATGCCCATATTACAAATTGTATCGCAGCAGTTATCTAGTTAAGGATTCAATTTGCTGATTGTGCTGGTAAAAATTACTACTATATCATGTTTGTTTGATTGGGGTTTTACCTCATACTCTCTTTAATAAAATAATTGTTCCTCTACTGTGCTAAAGACAGTATGTTATATACTGCCCATAATCAGTTTGTTTGTTTGTTTGATTGGGGTTTTACGTCATACTCTCTTTAATAGAATAATTGTTCCTCTACTGTGCTAAAAACAGTATGTAATATACTGCCCATAATCAATAATAGAAAAATACTTGGCAGAAAGGTTGCAAAAGACCTCAAGTCACCCCTGCCTACCCTTGAAGAAATTTATGTGTAAAGAATTAGTTTTTATGAGTATTTCCTTTCTATGTTGTGTATATTTGTGTTCCAGCATAGTACAGTTTGTATTTACAGGGCCAATTGGCATATTTAACATAACTTATGCATACAAAATACTCCCGAATACGCCGGGTAGGCAGGTCTGTTACATGTCCTGCCCATTAAAGGGAAATGCAATGGGCTATTCAATTTGGACAGTCAGTGCTTAACGTAAATTGTTCACCATGTCCTAAAAAATAATAACACTTCATTAGCATAAATAATATGCACAGATTTCCATATCATTTTAACAATCTCTTCCTTTCTGGTAAGGCAAGTTGTGTGATCCCCTCAGTATATTTAATTATAGAAGCCTGAACATGGCTGGGGCTACGCGGACTATGAGGGATGACATAAGCTCCCCCATGCTTTGTACAGGCGAGATAAAAATGATCTTTTTCATTAAATCTGTGTCCAAATCTGCCAAAAAAGGTGCGAATTATTGCAGTGTTTTGGGGATTCAAAGGGAGGAGGGATTTATGTACAGGAGAATTTGAGATTAACTTTATCTTAACAAGCTTTTGATTGATTCATTTTGACTATAATGACCCTTTGTTCCTGCACAAACTTTGGGGACACCTACACTGTTTTCAGCACATATGGAATATGTCAAGTATATTGCTACATGTATATTTTGAAACTTGAAATATGAGTCAGGAAGAAAATAAAAAAGCTGTTCATACTGAGCGAGAGAAATATGAGCTGACCCCACCCATTTGCTCAGCGTGACACTTTGATATATCACTGAAAATATAATACCTGCAAACACCGAGTCAGCTGATCATGACTGGTTTAAATACTTGGATCAAAATATACAGGGGAACAGGGGTTGAGAGAAGTCCAGTTTAACTACCCTTAAAGGGATGTTAAAGCTGGAGAGTAGACTTAATATGAGACATCATTTGAATAAAAGGAAAATCATTTATTAAAAAAAAACTCAGACTGCTTTAAGTACCCTAAAAATTGGGACACTCTAATTTTAGGACAGTCCACAGAAATAACATGTAAGACCCAGTGTTGGTAAATAATATTTTTCTCTGTCCCAACTGCTGGAAGTTATAGGGTATGTGCTAAAGTATCATCAAATGTAAAGATGGGTGTTCAAAAATGAGACACTAAATTAAAAAAAATGAATAAAAAAGCTCAATATTTGGGTATTTTTTTTCTCAAAATATTTTAATAATAGTTTTTCAATATTTGGGTGTCTATGAATCCGGGAGGTACATGTAGAAATGTGGTTTATAGACTCTAAATATGAAATTGAGACTTTCTCTCAATGGTTTCTGTTTCAGTCATAGTGGCAACTCTGATCTGTGTTTTGTTTGTTTGTTTGATTAGGGTTTAACTTTGTACTCAAGGGTATTTCAATTATGTGATAAGAGGGTATTGCACTTTATATGATGACAGATTTTCCACTTCACACTGCTCCCTGCTTAATTACATGATTACATTGATTGAAAAAAAAAGAAAAAGAGACACCAGCGTGATTGAAGGATCCACATCGTGTGACTCACTCATATACCTTTGTTTAGAAAACAATCGTTCCCAAAGCCGATTGTAAACTATTGTATTTTCATTTATTATTATTATCTAGAAATAGATATAGTGTTTTGTTTATATGTTTTTATAACTCTTTCCTATCAGCATTGTATTTAGCTTAGATTAATAATGTTCATTTTTATGACAGTAACATCTGTATCAGTATGGTATTGATAAAAAGTTGAAAGCTAGCTGTGAAAGTTTTATCATTGTTTTTGGCAGATTGGATAAACAATCATGACCCAGTAAAAAGCAATTTTGTGTAACAATGCTTTAAACAATCACTAAGTGCACACAATGCTTGTGTTATGTTGTAAACAATCAGCAAAATACTACATTGTGATTGATAGATAGACTAAGTGTTTTATAACCAGGCTAGCCCTGTTCAAAATGGGAAACAGGGAATTTCACTTATATGACTGCTCTATTTCTAATACTTATTGACATTATGACAAGCATTTGATTTGAAGCATTTTTTCTATATTTGGTTTGTTTGTTTGAGGTTAAACGTCGTACTCACATTGTACACAGCCTTAGAACGGTGGAAAACCAAGAGAAAACCTGGTAAAAACCACTGCCGCGCTTGCCGGAACCACAACATGTGACTTGCTCATATACCTGATTGTTGACAGGTCAGCTTGATCCTGCGAATGGTAAATTGAAGCAAATTCAGTTTAGGCAGCACACTCGCTTCCACTAAGCCACTGTCGCAGACCTTGTAGTGCTAAATAAAAACTGTTAGTCTTTGCAGTCCAAACAAACCACACCAAAGCCCCCCCCCCCCCCCTTTTGGGACTGCCAGAGCCACAACATGTGATTGGCTCATGTATCTGATGGTTGACAGCCTGTCAGGCGGA
The DNA here is from genome assembly GCA_034783835.1 of Mopalia ciliata. Taxonomy (NCBI): domain Eukaryota; kingdom Metazoa; phylum Mollusca; class Polyplacophora; order Chitonida; family Mopaliidae; genus Mopalia; species Mopalia ciliata. The sequence goes on from JAVFBW010158854.1 coordinate 10,640, forward strand.
CTCGATGTTACATTAGGACATGCTGATCATGATGATGCAGGTTACCTACATTTGTTTTAACAAAAATTAGGTCAATGAATAATTGAACAACAGGTTAACAATATGATTTATCTTTTACTGCTGTGCTGATGTGGTCTATACCCCAACAGTTACAGCTATTGATATTAACACAACTTAAAAATGAAACAAGTAAAATAATCTTTCTCTACACTGAAAATATAAAGTGAGGTGAGATTTTCTGTTGGAAATTTGATCGATTGATTGGTGTTTTACGATGTGCTTAAATGCTCTTAGCCAGAGGACACTGGAAAAATGAAGTTTCATCGATGCTTAAATTAGGCCAAAATGACAATGCTTCAAGGTATGCACATAAGGCCCTAAGAGTATGCTATACAACTTTAACAGTTTAAAGTTTTATACAAGAAGATATTGGTTGTATTGGGGTTGAACATCATAAACGTTTTGTCATACTCAAGGGTATTTCACTTATATAATGACGAATGGTTGACTACGATGGAAAACCGAGGAAACCTCATTAAAAACCACCCAAGAGATTACCAGAGCCACATCATATGATTCACTCATATACCTGATGGTCGACTGATGGACTCGATCCTGTGAACGATAAATTGGAGTAGAGAGAATATTGGAGAGTTACAAAAGATTTTCATTTAAATACTATTATTTGCCAGGTGTTTAAAGCTGTGCTCAAAATTATTTCACTAATAACATGAGTGTCATGGTTAGAACAGTTTATTTGCAGGGAAAAATTGGCCTAACTCACCAATGACAACATAGAGCTACACACAAGATTTTTTGTACATACATACAAGTAAGTAGGTGACTTGACCGGTTGACGACACTTGTGATTTTTGATGTTTTTTGTTTATTTGATTGGGGTTTTGTTTATTTGATAGGGATTGTATTTATTTGATTGGGGTTTTGTTTATGCGATTGAGCTTTTGTTTATTTGAAAGTGATTTTATTTGTTTCACTTATTTGATTGTTTTTTAATTTTTAATTCAAAGGGATTGTATTTATTTGCTTGGGGTTTTGTTTATTTGAAAGGGATTGTATTTATTTGATTGGGGTTTTGTTTATGCGATAAGGACGTATCTATTTGATAGGGATTGTATTTATTTG
>JAVFBW010158865.1:0-11782 GCA_034783835.1 Mopalia ciliata
CTCCTCCATACAGTTAAGGGAATCGCAGTCGGAAGTCCCACGGCACATGATCGTCAGACAGAGCACTACTTCACGTCTTGGGAACGTCTACAGAAGACCGGCCCCGAAGTAGTAGAACTCGCATAACAACTGCAACAGAAGATCGCTACACCCGGGTCCATTACTTGCGTCACCGAATTACCGCAGCAACGAACATGGCTGGTACCTGGTTTTAGACGGATGTCTGCACAAACCATTCGGAACCGACTTAGAGAGGCTGGTTTTCGGGGTAGGAGACCAAACCATTGGCCCAGTTCTGAAATGCAGAACGTTAACGCTGTCGCTGGTGCATTAATGTACAGGGCTGGAACGTGAGAAACTAACGGCGAGTATTGTTCAGCGACGAGTCACGTTTCCTTTTACAAGGACATGATGGGCGAAAACGCGTATACAGGCGCCGCAATGTACGTTTTGCCACCAACAGTGTCGCCCAAGTTGACAGATTCGGTGGATGCAGTGTCATGACGTGGGGGCCATAACCTACTCAGGCAGAAGTGAACTGGTGCGTATACATGGTAACAACTGTCACATGCAGTTTACGAAGAATGGGCTAGGATTCCACGTGTTCAAAGGCTCATTCAGTCTATGTCAAGGAGGCGTCGCGCAGTGATCGCAGCTCACGGTGGCCACACACAGTACCGACTTCAGTACCCTAGTGCGGCGCTCTTTGGAGACGAAAACACCTCCACTGCTGTCGGTTCATAGCGAGAACATTACCACATACTTGTACCAACTGAAACTTTGCTATCTCCCGAATTTACGGAATTATCCCGCTTTTTATTAAATATATAATTCTGTTAATTTTTCGCCTATGCGATTCGTTTTTGACAGAGTATAAATAGTGTGCATAAAGACTCCATTCTTGTAGCTCTTATGTTCCTCAATTTGAAAATGATTTACCTTTTCTGCTGACGACTCCATACAGTCGTATTAGTTCCTAGTGAAATGACAAGTTTTGAATTGTGCCCATCACCTCTACATACTAATTTATCGTTAGACTCTGACCTAAATGAGTCAACACTGAGTGTACCCCCCTGGAATTAGTTACTGGAATAGCATTTACACTTAATCCGCTTTGAGATGATGTCACGCCATGCTAAGGGTCTATCTCTAATCTGCTATTAGCGATTTTATCTGGTGTTAGCGGCTAAACATATTTCGATAAACTAAACCCTGGTCAGTATTTCAGAAGATGTGATGTAATGCGGGCGCTATAATTTAAATATAATTTTAAGTTTTGTTTACCTTAAGCGTAGTTAAACTTAATATGTTTTGTGTCTAAAATTGTATAACTAAATGAGTCTTTTCTGTCAGGTAATGAAACTAATCGTGTCTCGTCTGCAAGGTACAAACACAAAACTTGTAATGACACAAAACTTGTATTGACTCTAAAGGTGTACAACTAAACGAGTCTTGTCTGCTAGGTAGTAGAAATACTCGTACTTCGTCTCCAAGGTAGAGACACAAAACTTGTCATGACACTAAAGTTATAAAACGAGTCTTAAAAGACCAAAGTCACAACTCCGAAGAACGATAAACAAGACATGTTTAAGATTCTAAATATTTCGGTTTATTAAACCATCTTCAGTAGTGATGGGCTATCAAGGAAAGAAGTCTTATATACTGAACAAGCATGACAAAAAAACAGCAGGAAATAAAATATACAATGGGGGTTAAACAGTCAAAATTTTGTCTTCTAGGTAGTAGAAATAATCGTACTTCGTTTCCAAGGTAGAGACACAAAACTTGTCATGACACTAAAGTTGTACAACTAAACGAGTCTTATCTGCCAAGTAGTAGAAATAATCGTATTTCGTCTCCAAGGTAGAGACACAAAACTTGTCATGACACTAAAGTTGTACAACTAAACGAGTCTTGTCTGCTAGGTAGTAGAAATAATCGTATTTCGTCTCCAAGGTAGACACAAAACTTGTCTTGACACTGAAGTTGTACAACTAAACGAGTCTTGTTTGCCAAGTAGTAGAAATAATCGTATTTCGTCTCCATAGTAGAGACACAAAACTTGTTTTGACACTAAAGTTGTACAACTAAACGAGTCTTGTCTGCCAAGTAGTAGAAATAATCGTATTTCGTCAAGGACGCTAAAGTTGTCTTGTCTGCCAGGTAGTCTCCCGGGTAGTTGAGCTAGACTGTTTTTATTTACAAGGACCATACAGGTATTTTCTATCACAGTTCATCCGTTGTTTCATTTTTGTTTGGATTTGGAGGGAACATATATTTCCCAGACAAATTTGTCTGTTTTATGACCTGCTCAAAGTTGCATTTTATGAAATGATGTCTTCATATAGAGACTTATATACTGATACTATTTACAATAATTTTAATGGAAGAATTTTCCCTTTACACCTATTTTTTATTTAGTTTTACATTGAACGCAATCCTAATCCAGTGCCCCTTGTATTACCTGCCCAAAGTTCCAACCCCTTACCTTGGCAATACGCCGGGTTTTTTTCTGTCTAACTTTGTATTTATATGTGTATCCACAAGAACATGTAGACGTATCAACAGTCATGTGCGTAGGATCTACCAGTGGGAAGTGTGCCAGTAACTAACGGAAATGAGGATTGGTGTTTTGGACAAGTAGTCTCTCGGTTAATATCTTCCTTTGATTTCCTCTAACTCAAAACTATTGACCTTTTTAAACCACCTGCACAATGTATACTGGAAGAGCAAAGAAAAAAATACTAGCGTACCATATGCTTTGCTGCATTACAAAAACAAATGTTCACATTCATTTGCAAATATAATTTTAAGTATGAATATTTATTAAAATAAAATTACACGATACAGCCACGATGACTTCATGCTCTGTGAACACATGCTACTCGATGTTCATCGTATATTTGTATTTTTATGGAAACGCATTTATTATATTATCAATACTCACAACAGTCGGTGACTCAATTTAGTGGCTTTCGAAACAGTGGCTTTCGACATAATTATAGATTTGCATTTCTAGTGTGGGATGTAAAATAGAAGAAAAAAGAAACTTACATCAAGACATTTAAATATTTGTATTACAGAGAAATGTTGTTTTCTTGTCTTCCCCTGGATGTAAACGTTTTGTCGTAAGTCTCTGTAACGCCGTCGATTACAGCACTGGCATTGATTACCGGACACCCGTGTGTGGTATATATAAGTTGAGAAATATCTTGCTTCCGCCGGGATTTAAACTCGACTCTACGATAAGCAGGACAAGCGCTTTAACCAATGGCGCTACGAAGGATTAAAGCAGAACAACACCATTTCATACCTATACATATCAGGGCTCCAATTGGAACCAAACCCGTTTATCATTAAATTGCGATTTGACAGTCACTGGGCCAGCATGCCGAACAGTAGCTCTGTTTGCGACTGCCTGGCAAAGCTAGAAATAATGGAAACTTTCCAGGTGCATATGGTGGTCTAGTAGAAAGCTTTAATGGGTTTCAGCGATTACCAGCAAGATGAAGCAGCCACATGCAAGTACAACGTTAATCACCAATCAAACAAACAGCCAAACGTATAACAAAATCGATTGATTCGGTACTTTTGCATGGTATAAAGTAAACTAACCAATGGCAAAAAAATGTCATAACAAACATGTAATTTTACTTTATGATCCTGGCTGACAAATTTTCGTATCATTCACTCTGAAGAAATTAAGCGTAAAATAGTAATGACCCGTGTGACATTTCTGCCAGCAGCCGGAGCAGGTGCTTTTTGGTTTCCGGGAAAAGGAAGTTAAAGTTGTTAGCGCTCTAAATTTAGAAAACATTCTGTCCGAGTTAAATAAAACAACATTAGGAAAGTGGGAAGACGTAATTATTATATGCCTCTGGACTCTGGTCTTCTGAAATGAAGATGCAGCATAATAGAGACTTTCTCGTCTTTTCGTTGATAGACCAATGTACTATTTTTTGTTTTCTACGCCAAGGAAATATTACTGTTCATACTTATATAGATTGAAATAAGAAGGTACGGATACAATTGAACAGAACTCTTGGTGTTATACACAAGCTTTTAACGTGCAGAATGTATCGTATATTGCAACGATTTAATTGACACAGTATGATCTGTATCAAAAATGAAAACACAAGACGAAAGTTTATAGGCAGTTTGTTCTACACAAGTATCACATTGGTTTACCCCGTTAATCATATTATGCACACTATGGTCTTTTCTGCCCCGGCAGGATATGTACACTTCTAATGGGATGTCAATTTCTCACGAACTTTGCCATGTGACACAAAATTAAAATGTCTGTGGTAAAGAAATTTGAATTCTTAAAATTCTTTATATTGCGTGTTTTGAGCATTGTCAAGTGCAATAGATATGAACCAGCTAACGAACAAACGAAGCAAGCAAGCATGTATCAGCCAACCAATTAATCAACCAATCTACAGATCAAACAACCATCAAGCTAGATTCGGCCAATCAGCCAACAAACCAAAACCAATCCTTAAATCAATAAATACATGCTTGTTTTTATGAAAGTGAGTATGGTGTTAAGCTCGAACTTAAGACAAAACAAGTCCTGCCTTACTACACAGTTAACACCCTGTCCCCAGGTATGCAGCAATGCGCCACCTAGAACAGGGACACATGCAGCACGTCGACGAATGGCTGTTCTAACCACCTCCAACATGCGTTAATAGCACATTAATCATCCCTACAAAATCCAATAATAATGCCTTAATATCATACATAGAATCAGTATTAAACGCAAATGAAAAATACACTATGATTAAACACTGTTAATGCAAGGCATCGCTTAAATAGACCAAATAACACCACGATTAAAGAAAAAAATTGCCACATAAATGAGTTGATTATTATTCGTATGGCTATAAACTCTACATGGACTGATTTACCTTTTAATCCCGATAACAATAGGTCAGTCGGTGCAATGGATTTAATTGATGTTCATTCAGTTGACAAATCGTGCACGTTTACTAGTTTATTAATTCTGACAATACCTTCTAAGCCAATTTTATTGTGCATTTGATGTTGTCATGTGCGCAGGCCAACTTTTTGTGAATTTGATGTTGTCATGTGCGTGGGCCAATTTTATCGTACATTATATGTTGTCATGTGTGTAAGCCAATTTTATAGTGCATTTGATGTTGTCATTTGTGCAGACCAATTTTATTGTGCATTTGTTGTTGTCATGTGTGTAGAATAATTTTATTGTGCATTTGATGTTGTTATGCGTGTAGGTCAATTTTATTGTGCATTTGATGTTATCATGTGTGTAGGTCCATTTTATTGTGCATCTGATTTTGTCATTAGTGTATGACAATTTGATTGTGCATCTGTTGTTGTCATCATGTGTAGGCTAATTTTATTGTGCATATGATGTTGTCTTGCGTGTAGGCAAATTTTAGTGTACATTTGATGTTGTCCTGTGTGTAGGTCAATTTTATCGTGCATTAGATGTTATCATGGGTGTAGGTTCATTCTATTGTGCTTGTGATGTTATCATGTGTGTAGGCAAATTGAACAAATAGTTTTCTTATACATCCGATGAATCACAGCTTTTTATTTTTAAATCAGTGCAGTTTAAAAATATTTACGTTTAAATAATAAAGAGTTTAGTTACTCGTAATGATCTTATGTTGATCTCGAAAATAAGAAGAAAATAATAAACAAACAAGAGAAGTGCGTTGGCGGATTCGGCTTTACAATATTAATCTTCGTCAGGATAAATAATTCAACATCAGCAGGAGGTAATCCCCTTCATTTTTCCTCTCCATCAATTGGTCCCACTACACCTAACACGTAAAAAAGACTTGGCAACAGTATGGCTGTTTGGTGCTCGCTAAATGTTCGTCAGCAGGTTATCTTTATCATATATATATGTATATAAGTGTTATTTTTATCAGAGTCTGTAGTTTCCAGAGTCGATACCCCGCTGTTACAGAGATGTAGCTAAACCTTCTTCACTTTTCATAAAAGTCAGATAGGACGGTACATAAACATATATACCTAAGTCAAAAGCCTTAGGTACAGTGAAGCTGCACGAGAAGTCATAATACACACGTCCGATCTCCGCTGCCTACCACTTAAACTCTAAGTGCTGCTTACAAGACAGAGGTATCAGTTTACTTGTACGGCAGCTGAACACCGGTACCCAATACACTCCTCCTCCTTTGCCTGATTTCCGAGTGAGGGTCAGAAGGCCGGATTTCCAGTGAACGGCGTCCGTGGAGGAGAGAGTTGAAGCGACCAAACGCTCTCTCTGACGTACACACAGCGAGAGAATAGTGACAGTAAAAGAGGATGCTGGCTCATTGGTTGAAAATACATCTAAGAGAGCGGTTGCTTCTAAAGGCGATATCTCAACCAACTTAAGAGACCGGCTAGTAATGCCCAAAACACACAACACTTTCTAATAGTTTTTCTAGCCACGCACTTGGATACTGTGTTCTTCAGACTTGTGAATTGATTTGGTTATACTTGCGTTTACGTTCAGTAAGCTGTGTTGTACTGAAAATCTCGAATATATTTTTGTCGACTGGGAACTGTTCAGAAATATGAATGTGTTGTGAGTGTAAATAGTTTGTCTTGGTGATTGACCGTCCATGCCTGTGCAATATGTTCTCTACCAAACAGGATCATTTACGGATTTACCGATGTTGCCTTACATTTTGGATTAGTATATTATTACAGCAGACAGGAGTGGAGGCTGTACCTAACTATGTGTCATTAGCGAGATGCAGAGTAAAGTGCCTAGAGAAGGTAAGTTATATGATGCTTTTCAGAACTGTTGATCAGCTTCTTCTAGTGAATATATAGAGATAGATAGAGAGAGATCAGGTAATGTTGACATTATGTCTTAAACACGACCTACCAATTCAATAGCACGGTTGATTCGTGTATATATCATTACAGTTGATTAAAATGTAATAAATACAATACCTCCTGTCACGGTAGGACGATCACGCGTCTTTTCTAGCCGAATGGAAGATATTCTCGTCAAACGAATTTAAACAATGACTTAATAAGTATAAAAGAAATTCGTGATGAGGCTTCACTTGAGGCTTCACCTGAGCTCCCTATCTGATTGTTCCCTGAGCCTTTGATCTAACCGCCAGACTGTAAACTGCAACACCGATATTCTCTCGAATAACATTGATTGGAATGTCCTTAGTACTAATCCGCAGAAGGCCTTTGTGTATTTCTCCAATTAACCTAATGTCTTTAGGAAGGTTCAATGAAATGAATTCCCCAGTGAACTGACCTGTAAAGTCCCTCAAACTGCCTCCTTAAGTCTCCACGCCGACTAGGAGATTAATGATCAGTAGCTTAACTAAATCTGACTATAGCACGTCAATTCGGGTCAAGAGTTATTAATCATAAAACTCCAGCTTGAAAGAACATACAGGCTGTTTATACGACTAGTTTGTATACAGGTATAGTCCGTGTGCCTCAACAGTTCAGCATCTAATTTACAGGTTCATTACATGATGAAGGACTTGATTTAAGGCGTTAAAAATACATATTTTTTTTAAAGTTGGTCCTCCGTTCTCTAGGGGCTAACGACTAAAGTAATAAATACTGTCCAAAAATTTATTTTTATTAACGAAATTCTCAAGACTAAACTGTGATGTTTACCACACATAAAATGGCATCCACATACCAAAGTAAGTTTCCAGCGCAGTAGCACGATGTCTGGAATAAATATTGCACCAAATGACTTGTTTTCGTCCATAGCGAAAACAGAGATGCATAGGTTATTTGGACGCACCTATCGTCGTCAGGGGGACCACCCAAAAACTTCAAACACTTGAAATAAAAACATTATTGGGACGAGTTTTTGTTCCGACATATTTTCTTTTTAAATCAACGATCTAGATTTTTTTGTTTTTCTTTGCTTAATCGATATTTGAAGTATGACTCAACATTCTACAAGTCCTTGTCATGGAATATGATTCCCAGACAAACACATCAAACTGTCTTAGAAATCTCTAGGTAGGAAGAAAGTTGAATTGAAACAAATTGATAAATGTTTTAAACACTTTCCTAAAATTAAATAAATTTAAGTAGATTTAAACGGATGACATTCTCCATATCGTAACGTCAACAGACGTCTTTGGGTTAAAGAAAGAAGCATATATGTCTGTTTAATTCAAGATGTGTAGTTTTTTTCGTTTTGATAAGCCAATTGCTTTACTACAGTTTGTATTGATCTATTTGTTATTTGTTGAAATATCCTAGAGCACGGTGTAAAACACTAATCAACCAATCAACCATCAAATCAATCAGGGTGTAGGGGCACTGAACTTGATAGCTTGTAAGCAATCTTCAAAAGTTTGAGATAAATAAGTCTAACCTTAAGATTGTCACATAGATGATGAATATTGAACTATCCAAGACAGACCGGGATACAATAACATGTAAGATCAACCTTTATGATTACTTTAATAATAAAGACATAATGAGGGCCGGATGGGAGGGGGCTTTATGTTGCCCTTGTGACCTTGGAGTACTTTGAAATGAGCATTTGTGCAACCAGTAGTGGTTGTTTCCTTTACCCATTGGGCTAGTACGCAGTCATATCTGTGCAATAACAGTTAAAAAGGCCCTCGAACCTAACCAATCAAAGAAACGAAAATCGTACTGATGGGATCAAATAGTTGGCTTGTTTGACGGCACTATTCGATGGTTGCGGCAATAATGATTTCTTCTTTTTAATGATTGAGTTTCATGGATTCTTTAAGTTTTCTTGCTACACTGTTATAATTCACTAGTTTCATAAAGTATTTGATAATCTAAAAACACTAGTTTATACTACATGGCAAAATGATACCTGTCGATTCAAAGAATGATGAATCGTCTCATATTCCAGATCAACTCACCCAGACAATATATACAATGGTCTTAATCTCTGAACGTTTTGGTTAACTGTGGTACAATACTTCGTCATAATACTAACATTTTCTGAACTTTGTACTCAAGCAAGCTTAGTGAATTGGCATAGAAGATTTAAACCTAGAACAAAGAGAGAAATTGATCTGATAGTCATTAAGATAAACGGACATTTTATTAATTTTTGGAAATATATATGTATCATTAAGAAGAACCACGTTAATTGGATGAGGCTATTCCCACCTTGTGCTCAGCGGCTTTACGATCAAAATAGATCAAAATAGTCCCGTAATCATTATCTCAGAACAATATTAGTCTCAGGTTTCCCAAATTTGACAATTTATATCCTCATCATCTACAAACTAGAACCTGAAGTGAATGTCTTGGATTTATTTGGGTCATTCACTTTGACAAGTCTATCTAATTCCCCACACATTTATCGGTTTACTGGCCATTATCGACCACAAAACTGACTTGAGGAGAAATGCCATCTCAATTTCCGAATACCGTAGACAGATATCAAATAGAATCGGATGTATCGCCCACAAGAACAGATTGCCCATTGAAGCAAAAAATTGCTACCGTATTAACAAAGATATCGTGTAAGTCTATTAATGTATACACTGGATACACAAATCAGAACTCACAATATATGTTCTTTACAATCAATGAGATTTGTATGTTATTTAATGTTTACATTGATTTAGATGTTTAATGAGGAAAATGTAAAAAACAAAAAGTAAAGTCGAGTTAAAAGTTTATTATGACTCAATAATGAAACCCGTTTTAGTAGCTTTTGAGTTAGTAACAAAACCTATTGTGGATAAAAACTATTTCAGTACCGGTAGCATTTGTTTGAAAAAATAAAACCTATTGTGAGTTAGTATATTTCAAGTGTATGAGAGCGCAACTCTATTTAGCCTATATGAGTAGAGTGTTGATGGGGGGCACATGTGGTACCAACCTATTTCTGCAGTGTATGCAGAGGGTAGCTTCTCTAAACACGTTTCTTGTCAATTGCCTGTAGGCGTATTAAAATCATCACATGTTCATCAAACGTTTGTAACCACCCGAAGATAGTTACAAATCTCAGCTGAAGATTTCTCCTGACCACGGTGCCCTGACCTCTCTCTAGAAGTTATTTAGGGTCTCGCGAGCCCGATTGAAGCTAAATGCTAAAGGATTAACCCTCTTTGATAGGTGATCAGATGTTCGCGGCGGTAAATCCCAGAAGTGAACGTCTTTAGGTGGCTCATATCAGTGATCTGCAATGCAAATAGACCTCCAGGTAAATGACGATGGATAGGTCTATGGCCGATGATGCTTATATCAATATCAGTCCGATCGATTAAGTTTTCTGGAAAATACAGCAGGGCACACTTTTTAACCATATTTAACACAGTATGCTTTTTAAGACGGAGTTAACAATTTGCGCAAATACTGTTACCAACACACCCAGTATTACGTTCATTGGAAGTTTGCTTGCACAAATAAAACTAATTGTACTTACATAATTGACCCAGGCCTGTATTGTGTCTTCACAAGATGTATACAGCTTACAGATGATATAGTTATTGTCTTCCGGAATAACGATACCAATGGTTCATAGTGTCGCTATATTCTTGTAATCATCTGACAAAAGTTCAAAAAGTAATGTAGACCGCTTTATAATGAAATATTTATCGCGTAAGTTTACTACCATACGCTCCATTTATTATGCTTTCTAGAGAAGTTATACGGACAGTTCCATTTTAACTTTAAATGTATAGATTAACTGGAAAAAATCCTTTACATTTAATGGTAAGCGATCGTTAGAAACCAGTGTTTTTTGTAGGTTAACGTTGGGTCGTGGGTTAAAGTTGTTTGTCTTCAGATCTGTCTGAGTGTAGAATTGGTGACTGAAAGCCATCATGTTATCAGCACTGGAATCAAACCGTATGGTACTGCGGGATCCCAAAACATGCTTATTTTGAGTGTATAGGGCAAATATTAGGAGAGGAGCCAGAGTATGTGTACTATCTAGAAAGTCGAGCTGAAATCCGTAAAGATATGACCTCCACATTGATAAGATACGGGTGATCATGGGCTGTGCCTAAACACTCAACCCTCTCTAAGCAAAACACCCGTCTTCTCTGGCTATAAGGTTGCCTCTTATGTTTGTTGGGCTTTTGACCCTCTGTGGGCCAAACAATGAAAACCTATAGTATAAATATATATGTTGGAGTTGGTAGTCGAACACAGTGTTTATTATCAGAGTGTTTATTAGCGGCTGTTCCTAGCCTCTATAGAGTGGATGCTTACGATCAGAACAGACCAGACATGTCGGCACACATGGTTTTGCCATTACGGCCTCTTGGATATATCTCTATAAGTAGATGTTCGCTGAAGCCTGAGGAGTAAATGTGTAATCGTCAATTTTTGCCACGTGTCTCTAGTCAAGACTGTAACAGACATTAAGGAGATGTATATCTCACACGAAATTTGAGTAAACGTAGTTTAGAACATACGCAGACTGTTACTCCATTAAAGCAACGAACGAACAACAAACGTAATCGGCTTCTATGATTACATAGTGTTTTTCGTTGATTGGAGTTTAACGTAGTATTCAACGGTATATCGCTTATATACAACGAGTTGTCAACTTCACATTGTTCCTAAATACGTCGAAAACCGGAAGGAAACCTAGTAAAAACCGCCCCACGATCACCTGAGCTACATAGTGGGATTCACTCATATACATGATAGTCGACAGGCGGACTCGAACCAGTGGGCAGTACATCAAAGTAGGATTGGTAAGCAGACAAGCTTACCACTAATTAACGGCCGTGTTTGATAGCTTTTATTATCATTGAGCTGAAAGGGATTCATATAG
>JAVFBW010158876.1:0-11781 GCA_034783835.1 Mopalia ciliata
TCAAATATTGTTGGGATACACCGCCGTCATATAAGTGAAATACCCGTAAGCACGGCATCAAACACTAACCAATCAATAACCAATATACTCGTGTATCCTTTACCTTTTTCTATAACTTTTTAAAGTAATAATTACCATAGCTGGTGGCGAGGAACTAAACCTAGGGCCAGTAACATAATTACCTTCATCAATAGTCCATTTGAATGTATGTGGACTGCGAGGAAAACACCATTTGAGCTATGTAAATTCATGCCATTATGATATAATTGCTCTATCTAAAATTCATCTGACCAAACATATACTACACTGTGATAAAACTACACCTGGATATCCGGCTCCTATTCACAAAGACCGTGCAGGCATGCATGGATAGTGTATGTGTCTGTCTCTCACAGCGACTGTCGTTCACCCATCACCCAGACGTTGAGTAATCTTAATCATGTTTGGTGGAGATCCATAAAAAGTAAATCCGTTTTGATCTCAAATTTTATGTACAATCCGAACTGCATTTTTCTTGTTGGTATCACTGAAATACGACCAATTATTGTCAAGTATACATTGTAAAAAATTCCTTCATAAAGAAATGGACAAAATTCCATAACGACTTCAATGTGGAATTTTCTTAATCTTGAGTGGAATGTTTTGTAACCTGTTAGGGAGATAATCCATCAATATGTTTGGAATAATTATTGCATTCGAGGCAATTTCTATCTCCTATTCCTTGAAATTTATGGAATATTCGTTGGTGCTATATTGGAGGAATATTCCTGAATTTTTTTCTTAAGCTATTAAGGATCATTTTTTTCAGTGTATGTTTTGTATTAACACAACATACTCTTTATGACTAAAGGTGTCAATATTGTAAGAATAAAGATTGTATAAAAAAATTTACACAAGGAAATACAATGTAAGTCTTTTCTAATTAACTGACTGCTTTATTCCAGGTAGATTCCTAAACTTGTACGACCGTGGGGGATGTGTATGCTCTGTTCTCCTCCTCATCTACGTGACAATTGACAGATACTTTGCTTTGTGTCACCCATTGAAATCCAGAGAGATTTGGAGCGGAAGTAAAACCTATGCCATATTAATTGGTATATGGGTCATTTCTCTTGCGACGTCCTATCCATATCTCCACCAAACGGTCTATCTGGAAATCGTTATAAACAACATATCTACATTCGAATGCTTCTTCTCTTCGAACGAAACTTGGATGATTTGGTATGACACAATGTTTCGGGTGGCTTTAATTTATCTTCCTATCCCAGTGTTCATTGCGTTGTATGGCCACATGATAAAACAGATAACGGGTTCTATAAACATAGATCAATCTAACAGCAGGTCAGGTGATAATGTTTCTGGTCGAAGAGGCCGAGGGCAAGGAGTTATAATGCTCAGTTTGATTGTGACCATTTTTACCGTATCGCAAGTACCATTTGCAACAGTGATTTTGTTGTACTACCATTTTCCTACTGTGTTATATTCTTTTAACCACACTCAGGAAATGAATATATTCTTGTGGACCTGTCGGATCATGGTTTACGGGAATAGTGCCGCTAACCCAGTGCTCTATTTTACATTGTCGACGAAATTCAGACAAGGTTTTAATGTCTTATTCTGTCGATGTCGGAAAAAAGCCAAAGCTGGACCCAAGCTGTATGTTGTGTCTAATCGTACAGAAACTACCTGACCTTTCTGTGTAACAGTCCAAGTAAGAATTGTCATTTAAAGAGTGCACTAATATTGGAGTTGGATTCGAATCCCTTGTCTCAACTGGTGACATAAATCGCGAATAAATAACACACACCTTTAATGTTATATTTGATCAGTTTATTTGGCAGGTCTTCACTCTCCAAGTGACTATTTTGACTTGGAAAGACCATGGCTTTGAATGGCGATTTACAGCCGTTCCGAATTTACAACAAACAAGGAACCTCAGTGTTTAGTTTATTCAAGATGTGACTGGTACACTTTCATTTAGAGAATTGAAATGGTAATTTAAGTCACTTACCCCAAATCGATTGCATTCTCTATCGAATCTAAACTGTTGTGTAATGTTGTATCGCCTCTTGTTTGTCCTACGTAAAGTTGGCTTTCTCATTTCGTAGTCGCAATGTCAACAATTTTAGACATGTATATTTGGCAATCATTTAATATTGCTAGTCTTTTCTTCTTCACTTGCTGCATAAGGTCAACATGAAATCTATGGTAACGGCTCGCCAACGACCGGAAGTGGATGGGTTGTGTACATTGCTAGCTTGAACTGAGTAAATGTTTCTCTTGGTGTCAATATACTCTTTCCGAATACATAAGTGGGTTGTTGAGGGAATTTCTCATAATTGACGTAAATGCAGAGGACCCTTTCCGAAGGCAATGTGTATAATCACGTGAACAATCAAATTGCTACAAAAAGGTATGGTGACATCAGTAACCATTACCGAATAAAATCGACGCTATGTGAGTCATAAAGTACATGACGCTAGAAAAGGGTCTTTCCGCCTTCTCGATTAACCGACTTTTGGGCTAAAAGTTCATCCTAGAACGCGATTTTTATAATTTGGTCGTAATTCTAGCTGCCTGTTATGGTTAGGTTGAGTTACAGAAACCATTTTATGAGGTTGTTCTTCTGATCCGTTTTTCAATCTCTCTTCCGTGGAAAAACAGTTTTTCGCCACATATGCTAATGTATATACAAATAAAAATTTGTGCCTGAACTACTTGTAAATTTTATCAATGAAAGTTGTAGGCCAAATTTAATGCGAACTTGAACTATGGCATATTTCCACTCAACAATATGGATCGATTGTTACTTTGATAATTCATTTTCAAAAAATTGTCAAGCTGAATATGACAATAACATGAACAGCAAAGATACGAAAAGAAGTGCTTTACACACCATGGATACAAACAATTTGTTCAGGAACTGAAATGATTTGACAGGTGAAATACTGGACGTTCATCCGAACACAATTTGTATATATAGACGCCAACAAAGAGACCATGCGACATAACACTGCTTATTTGTGTACTTACATTGCTTCATCGTTTGGCTTTCTCTTGGCACATGAACCTTTAATCGCTGGGACTCGAGCCTTTCAGCCTCGCTGTAGCGCACAACAATCACGGGTATTTGGTCGACCCAGAGAACACGATGAAGGTTTCTAATATGACAATGTTAATAAATCTTTGTCTTAACTTTGGCTCGCGAAGATGTGCCATGGTATGATTTAGAACCGATTTGTGTTGGGGAATGTGACCCAATACATGATTCCGAGTCAACCTGATTTGTGAAGATTGATGTTAATGAATTTATTTTTGGTTGGTCATGAAAATAAAGAAACTGCCCGTTAAATAAACTACAGTTTAAATCTGTTACATAAATTCTAGTCGGCTCTCTTGTATGTTACATTTTTGAAGTGACTAGAGTATTATTAAAGTAAGCATCATTGAAGATTGTTCTCTACTGTTTTGTTTGACAACACAAGATAAAACTACTATGACGTATAACAAGCTCAAATACATGGTTCTGCATGTGTGTAGCATATAACCACAAGGTGGTATGCAATCACATGAGGACGTCTTTCCCAAGGACCCGTTATCAGGGACTGACCTGTGTGTTGGATCTGAACTTTTCCTTGTTTTGTTTACTGTGATTTTGTTTTAGCACAGCGACGAAACGATTGCAGTAGTGTTGCGGTAAGGAGCCCATCCTCTACTGAAGACCAGTGGAATAGATGTCGGAGAGGACTAACCATCCCGTAGATCGTAGAGGCCCCAGCGTGGATAGGCATCTCAGTGTACCTTACTCTTATACAGTACTGATTAAATGGGGGACCAAATAACTTTGGTTCGAGGAGCAGATTAATATAGTGATGGGCCGTCACCATTCTAGCATTTTGAGGGCGTAACTTTCAAAGACCACCTCCGTGTATAAACTTCAGGTCACGTTTTTGTTGAAATTGTTCCAGGCTAATGTAATTTGTTTTATGGTAACTTGATGTTATGTAATAAGTTTTTGTTTTGTCATACAGTAAAGTTTGTCATTTACTAAATAATTTGTTCATTCATTTTTTGTTCATTCATTTATCAGTTAAGTTCCGTAACCTAACATTCTATTCCCAAGCGGTCACATGCTTCATTTGTGACTTTGAGAAAGAAGCAAAGTTCATCAAATTGAGCCAAAGGTTATGTGCAAACTTTTATCCCACTTTATCTTTTCTTTGGGAAAACAGAACAGCGAGGCGAGGATTATGCAGGGGACACACGAGCGATAATCGCCTGAAGGCGGCGATGTGATGGTTAGCGAATACGGCAGGGAAAGTTTTCGACCCACTTGAGCGCACAGATTTAAAGGAACACCGTCAGTTGCAGTTGGGGGGGATATCACACTTAAATCTGATTCCTTGGGACTAGAATACAAGGAAGATTTATGTGAGATACAAACCAAAACACTCGCACATGCTACAGGATGCGATCGAAGTGTAGTTCATCTTTACAAATTCTACGCAGTGACCCACAATGCTGAAAAGTGAAGATTCTCCTTTCTACGTGGCTCCTAAATCCAAAAATCTTCGCAGTAATGACATATGACACAAATGGTAAAACAATCAATGGAATCAGATGCAGGACGCTGGTCAAAAGCTAAGAAACACTATAGCGCCCGTAAATACCTGGCATAAAAGTAAGTTGACACTGGTTTCACTGACTGGAGTAATATAGATTACAGTCCACAATGTTAAATAATCCATGTTGAATAATTCTTCATAATCCGAGCCGTGCGCCATGTCGAGCAGCTCGAGCGTAAGCACCATGGTGGTGTTTCAATAACAATCCGTTTCCGAGTTGCCATTTGCAGTATTTTTAGTCCATTCACACTTGTGATGTAATAAGCAGATCACGTGAGATACGCGAGCACACCCAGAATTCATAACGATCATACCCACGAAGTTGTAAACCCCACTATACTAGCCTATTATTAAATAATTTCTCATGATTAAAGATGATTTATGGAAGATTCAAGTTTGCCTCAAACTTTTGACTTCGCTCAGGGAGTGTTTG
The DNA here is from genome assembly GCA_034783835.1 of Mopalia ciliata. Lineage (NCBI taxonomy): Eukaryota > Metazoa > Mollusca > Polyplacophora > Chitonida > Mopaliidae > Mopalia > Mopalia ciliata. The sequence continues at coordinate 5,059 of JAVFBW010158876.1, forward strand.
GGACCCATTGTCCATATTGATAGATCGGGAAAAGGGCTGGTTGGCACATATCATAAAATGTCACAAAATAAAATCTGAGTGTAATGTAACTAACAGGTCTGTTCCTTCAATTTCATATTCTAAGGTTATGTCTCAAATAGTTTGGTTGTTCACTTAGTTGGGGGTTCTCTTGTGCACGATTATGTTTAGCCGAGCTGAAGTGAAAGCTCTCAGAAGGTCTTTGTCGTTCAGGCGGCTGCGCCTTCATTCTAGGCTGCTGTAGAGAAAATTTGCCATAATCAGTTTGATGAACTAACACGAGAGCTTCGCCAGTGTATCTTGAAGTTTATAAAACATACTCTAAAGCGACAACATGATAGTTCCCGAGATGGAGATGAGGGAGACCTGGGACCCAGATAGGGTTCTTCAGTTCTTAAAGACTAAATCTCCTGTGAAGTTTATTTCGTTTAGAAATTTAACACTGAATTTGACTATGCTGTTAGCATTGCTATCTAGAAAAAGAGTTAAAACTTTAAATTATCTTTATTAGTAGCAAGGGGCAGACTATGCCTTTTGTAAAATTTACAAGGATTTCAGTTAAAGGAAATCGTGTTGATAGGGGAATTAGTATTGTGAAGGTTCTCAAAGAATATTTGAAAACAACTCGAAGCGTTGTTACTTGTATCCTTTGTTAGTCTATACGAGCACGATTTTCCGTTGGATTATGAAGAATTTATTTTAGGCTGGAATACACACTAAGCTATTGATGCCACAAAACACCAGGGCAACATCCATTAGTGCTGCAGCAAGGCATAAAATCCTTGTTGATACCATTTTAAGCAACGCTGGTTGGACGCAAAGGTCCATATTTCAGACTTATAATTAAACCAATTTGTCGTTTGTTCGTTTGATTGGTGTTTAACGGCGTACTCAAGGGTATCTCACTTATATGACGACGGACAAAAATACAGAACATCACAAACAGATCTGCTTCCCGTTACCCTTTAGTTTTGTTTGTTTGTTTGTTTGATTGGTGTTTAACTTCGTACTCAAGGGTATTTCACTTATATGACAACGGACACAAATACAGAAGATCACAAACAAATCTGCTTTACGTTACTCTTTAGCTCTGCAAACACCAGGGCAACAGAAAGCAACCTCTTTTCTCGCCTCTTACGATCGACTGAGAAAGCCGCGGGAGTATTCTGCAAGGCCATGGCCCACCCGCTCCCTCACGGGGCCGTTACCCTTTAGCTCTGTGAACACCAGGGTAACAGAAAGCAACCACTTTTCTCGCCTTTTACAATCGACTGAGGAAGCCGAGGGAGTATTCTGCAGGGCCATGGCCCACCCGCTCCCTCACCAATTTGTCAAAATGAGAAATTTGCAGAAGCAGTGATTAAAAGGAGACAATCCTTAACTCCTCATGTGATCTGCAGATTATGTAGTAGTAGATTAAACGAGACTTACTTGTAAGTAGACGTTTGGTCGTAATCCTTCCGCATTGCTGACTAAGTGAATAGAAAATCTTCACTCCAAGACCCGACAAATCTTCTGTAGATTCCAGAAAGACCTGTCGAGAGGAGAACTCCATCTGAAATTCCAACTCATCAAACGAACCAAGACAGATCTTCAAGCGCTAACCGAACGCCTTTTAACCCATCTTTCCTGGATGGACACAGCCTTACTGAAATATTCACTTTAGCAAAAATGGAAACGACATCGTCTTCAAATCAGTGACTGCCACAATAGTAAGTTATTTGCATTAAGGTGTAAACAGAAAATTTAGTCAGAAAGAAATTGACATTCTGAACAAAGGATTGAAATTCAACTTTCCCCCCAACGTTTTGAACATTTCCAACGTACGAAGCGAGTTTGAATCCCTCTACCAAGTTATTCTACAGGAACTATCCTCTCAAAAGCTGAAACTACGAATTAAATTCAAACCAAGAGGTTTGTAAATGGTTACTTTTGGATGAAGAGCAACGATTTAATATACAATAAAAATGATATTAAAATCTGAAAAACATTAAATAGAGAGAAACCAGTTGTAATTTTTAAACCTGACAAAACAATTGTGTTGTAATCCTATACAAATCTGATTATGTAAACAAACTAAATACAGTTATAAAGGATCGGAGTAAATTTATGCGAATACAGAACAACACTTCAAGAAAAGAAAAAAAGGTTCAGAACTTTGTATATAATTTAAAGAGAGAGAAAGCGTGATTTTAAGTTAAGTATATAAAACTCTGCGCCCTTCGGGGTCACGCACTGCTATACTATATGGTCTTGCATTAACACACAAACCTGGGAATCCAATTAGACCAATTCTCTCGTCAGTGAATAACTATAATTAAAATTTTGTTAAATAATTTGCGGACTTCCTCAAGTGTAACTGTCATTATGGCACTAGTTAAAGGCTATTTTTTTTCAAACGAGCCCAATGCACACTCGTAATTTTGCTTGCATCATGTTGATGTTATCATTAGACGTTTCGACTGTGGATTCTGACTGCTGTGGAGCCGGCAACAAGGAAGCCCTCACGATAGGCGCAAGATCTGTCCGAGCTTGATGACTCGACTCGATTTTTTTAGAGTGTCCCAGCTGGCGGGCGATCTCACCTCGTATCGAGAGAATTCGTCGCCATAGCGTTGTGGTAACTTGCTGGCGGACCATTGTGCACATTAGCAATCGCCCTATTGTGGCTTTATATTTCTTATTTTTTTTATATGGGGAGGACTCCAATGGTAAGCCAGACGAGCAATTGAGGAAAATCTCCCCACTATTCATCGCCGTATTCTGATGGACTGAAGAACGCAAGGCTTAAATAAATGTTATGTATTTGTGATATTTTTATTTAATGACGAGTAGACAGCCCTCGCTTAGTCAGTTTTGTGTTTGTCACAGGCACCACATGCTTCATCGAGCAGTTTGCTTGTGTTATGGTGGTTTTATTGCTCAAATCTGTCAAGCGGAGGTTTCGAAAGACAGGTAACGATGCCTTGCTTGTAGCATCATGAACATGGCCAGGAAAGATCAGACGACTAAGAAGTCGCCTTCTGTGATTTGATAAGTTGGATCCTGGCCAGCTTGGTTCAATATGATTTCCCCTTCAAGGGACAAGGGATGGTTGATAACCGCCTCGGCTTCAATTAATGCTATCATTGACGCAGCATCACGTTTCTGCACCGCGAGCTATCAGCTTCTTCCTCCAGCCTTGTCATGTGGCTCCTGATCTTGGCAGGATCAACCTTCAGGTCCCCCTGAATAGCTTTGAATGTGGCCATAAAGTTTAGAGAGGACAGGGAGGATATCGTACCGGATGTAAATTGCTGCACGACCATCCTTTTTCCAGCCACTTCTGTTAAATCAAGTTGGCGTCAAAAAGAAAATCAACTTTTACTTGGGTAGCATGCTATTTTTTGTGCCTTTAGACCACCAGACAGAAGTGATGTAGTCTGGGAATTCAGTAAAGAACGTTTCTGCCTAAGGTGGCACTTGTGTCGGAATTGGGACAGTTCTTGATCGATTACTGCCTCTTCCTCATACACTCCCGCGATGGTGTCGCTGCGTGTTCGTTTTGTCTTTAACCAAACAGCGTTGTCTTGGCTTAATTCCGGCACGTTGAATTAGTTGAATCGCCTGAAATGTTTGTCCTCGATTTCAGGCGCTCTAACAAGCTGCCGGAATTAAGCCGTTGCATGACGAAGACCACGGTGTTTGATTGGAGACACGCCCAACACGTAGCGACACAGGAATATTCTTTGCAAAACTGAACAGGACACACACATGATTTTTTTTAATTAATTTTTTTAGTGCTCACAATTATTATAGATTTTTGGTGAGAGACATCGTGGACCTAACGATTGATTGATTAGTGTTTTACGCCACTTTCAGCGGTATTTCAGCTACGCTGGGGCGTGAACATATTAACAATTTATTTTTTATTAACAACAATTAAAGTGAACTCCAATCAGAAGCACCCATGACCGTTTACGTCAAAAGAAGAAACAAAATGAACTAAATAGGACATACATAAGTGTTCAAAATTTTAAATATGTCAATATATCATACAAAAGTGTTAACAATTATATGTCAATATATTATATAGTTCAAAATTTGGATATAAAAATCGTAAATATTTTGTTTCAATTTGTGTCAATTTTAATATGCAATCTTTCATAAAAATTAGATTTTATGATTCACACCGATCTGTTTAAGGAACTTGATGACAACATCGCCAGCAATGTCAAAAAAGTCCTTCATAGGGTTGACTGTGTAGAGCTGTTGCTTAACAGTGACAAAGTCCACACAGTCCACCAATATGTGTTTGATGTCGTACACACAGCCACAAACCTCACATTATGGTTACGATTTATCATTATCAAGAAGGTGTTTTTTGTGATGTGACTGTGGCCTATACGACATCGCGTTAGAACCACCTAGTCCTTTCGAGACATTCCATGGGAGGAAAAATTTTGACGAAAAGCAGAATGTATGCCGTGAAACTTATTTGTGACTTCTCTGTCCCATACATCCTGCCAAAGATTAAAACTGTATTTAGAAATTTTGGGCTTTAGATCTTTGTAATTAATTTTTGATTGAGAAATGAGCTTGCTGATGGCTTTCTTTTGCTTCCCTGTCGACAAGTGTGTTTCCAGGGATACCCAGATGACTGGGTATACAGCAGAAGAGGACTTATGTTCCACTGACTTCTAGACCTTTTATATTGATTAAGGATCTGCAGCATTGCTGGCTGCTTGACCTTAAAGCTATCGATAGCTAAAAGGCAAGAGAGCGAATCGATGCAGATAACGGCTTTCTGGAGATGGTGCTTGGATATTAGGTCTAGAGCCAGTGAAATAGCCTTGGCTTCAGAAGAGAAGATGGATGAAGCTGAAGGGAGACGTAGGGCAGCAACATGCTGCAACCAAACAGCTGCAGCTGCTACCCTATCTTCAGTCTTCGATCCATCGGTATAGATAATAGAATGATTCTCATAACCATCCTTTATCTCACCAAATCTCTGCTGAAAAAGGAACGGACATGTTTTCGACTTCTTTTGATCCCTAAGATGAAATAGAAGTCTAGGTCTTGGAAACAGCCAAGGCGGAGAAAACGGAAAAGAAACAGGTGCTATGTCTTCTAAAATAATTCCAGCACCTGCTAGATGTGGTCTCACGAGCAATCCAAATGAAGCAATTTTCATAGGACTGCTATCAAACCAATCTGCAAATGCCGGATGAAAAACACAGTTGTAAGCATGGTAAGCAGGGTTACCAGGATAAGCTGTTAATTTTGTAGCGTATTGGAGACAAAGTTTTATCCTTCCATGGTATAAGGATGGCTCATTTGCTTCGACATATATACTCTGAATCGGATACCCTGACGGTGGACTGGGTCCAGCTTTTTAATGTAGCTGTCACGCGCTGAGCGGTAGACTATGCAACCATAGTCTAATTAGGAGCGAACCAGAGATCTATATAAATTTAATAAGACAGATCATCGGCACCCGAGTCGGTGCTCGACACGACCTCAATACTGTCGAGAGCCTTTGTAAATTTAATTTTTAGCGCTTCAATATGGGGGATAAATGACAGCTTACTGTCAAATATCAGCCCCATAAACTTGGTCTCCTTTACTATCTTAATGGGTATACCGTAAATTTTTAGCTCTGGGTCGGGATGCAATTTTGTCTTTTTACTGAAATGCATCCTGATGATCTTTGCACTGGAAAATTTAAACACATTTTCTGTAGCCCATTTCTCAATCTTATTTAGACTTAACTGAAGTTGTTGTTCTATATTATTCATATTTCTAGCTCTGTAGCAGATTTGCAGGTCAATAACATACAGAGAGCCCCCAACACCCTGGTTGAGAACTCCAGCTAAGCTATTGATCTTTATACTAAATAGTGTTGGTGAAAGTATACTGCCCTGTGGGACACCCATCGCCTGCTCATGAGAGTCGGAGAGAGTAAAGCCTACTTTTACTTTAAAATGTCTATCTGTTAAAAATTGTTGTATAAATATAGGTAGAAGGCCTATATCTAAGAGGTCTTTTAAAATTCCATGTTTTCACGTTGCGCCGTATGCTTTCTCAAGATCGAAGAAGACTGACACAACGTTTTCATTTTAACTAAAACCATTTCTAATAAATGTCTCGAACGGGACCAGGTGGTCTAACGTTCACCGACCTTGTCTAAAACCACAATGGATATTTGTTAATATGTTCTGGTCCTCAAGGACCCAGACAAGGCGGTCATCAATTAGCCACTCCATAGTCTTACAGACGCAGCTAGTAAGAGCTATGGGACGGTAATTATTTGGATCGGTGTGATCTTTACCCGGTTTAGGGATGGGATTGTAAGCGCCTCCATCCACGATTGAGGGAGTATACCCGAAGTCCATATATTATTATATAGTTCAAAGAGCTGAAGGTGGAAGGTGATTCAGAAACTTATAGTATACTGCATCAGGGTCACATGCAGAGTCATTGGCCCTATTGAGTGCAGATTTTAGTTCCTCGAGGCTAAATGATGTGTTTTAGAAGTAAAATTTGGCTTGCTCCACTCCTTTCTTGCCCGAATCCTCTGAAACTCTGGCGAATAGTTTGCAGAGAGGATTTCTTTATAAAGTTATCGGCAAGTCTATTGGCTATATCGGAAGGAGAGGTTAGCAAGCCATTGCCCTCCTTCAGATGCTGTACCTTAGGTTTGTTGTTTTTACCTTTAAGCCTCTG
>JAVFBW010158887.1:0-11781 GCA_034783835.1 Mopalia ciliata
CCCCCCCCCCCCCCCCCCCCCCCCCCTTAACCCCTTTGAAATTCAAGTTCCATTGTATTAGAGCAGGTTATACCAATATCTCAACAAGTAAGCCTCCCTGGATATTCGTCAGCAGTTCAGTATGCTCGTGAAATGTTAAAATGCTCCATTCGCTTCACTTTTTCTCTCTGGCATATGATATATAAAAGGAAAGGAATCCAAAAATAGTCCGATTTTGCCCGTATACATGTACAGTAGTTGTGTCGTAATTATAGAGAACGTATTTTGGAATGTAGGAAGTACGGTCAGAACGTGTTTAAGATAGTGCAAATTAGGTATATGTTAAGTTGTTAATACCATTATGCATGTTATTCATAAAGTGTTTAAAGGGAAAGAAAACCATGTCATGTCAATTATTTTACAATATCCAGTCGGAAACAACTGTTGTGCGTTATTTGTACGATGTCTCGTGTTCTACCGAAAGCCACTTTAATTATAGAGCTGACTGTCAAATGTTTGGTACATGGCCGTTTCATTCCAGATATTTTATGAAATATAGAAATATAGTAACTTGGGTCATATTTATTTTCTAGAAATACATAAATAAAACAATACAATGCATATAAAACAAACAGTTTTGTAAACAACTTAGTTTTCTGTTATTTTGTGGGGTTTTGTGGGCAAGCAAGTTTTTCTCTCTTCATTTATTTACAATATATATATATATACTTTTAAATAATGACTGTTTCAGCCATAGCCGAAGTATTAAAGTTTGTTCATAACTGATGAAATTAAGAAAATATTCAACGTGCAATTTGACGAGCTAAATGTGACACGGCCAAATATTGAATTCAAACTTAACAGAGCTTGTCGCTTTTCATTTTATAGTCGTTATATGAGTGATTTCTAACATATATAACTATCAACCGATCAAACAAACAAAGCAATAGACGACAAAACATTGCACTTTAAATTATTTTGTCCTCTTCTTGTATATATGGTTGTATATATCGACTGTCAGCCTACCCTCTTCGACTTCAGTTGAAAGAAGTTAGCTGACCCTGAGGGAGACTTCTTAGTGGACTGCACATCACGGCACGTCTACATGTGGCACAGCAAACCGCCGTATATTTTGTCCGATGACATGTTTGGTAGTTAAGGTCTTACTGGACGCATTGGTCGATTTTCAAAACACCCGTTGTATTTAGTCTCTTATGTAGAAGAATATAAATCTGTACCATATATATGTATATATTTGTAAATAGCTTGAATACCCAGGATTGCATATATTTAAATCTGAGGAACATCCAATTATTATTTCCAAAGTTTATTGTAAAATGAGTAAATGTCTTCAAAAAACATCCACTGCATTTTTTTTTCATTGTTTATTTCTCGAAGTGTACTAAGCCCGCGGCCGTGGCTTATTTTAATCGAAGAGATACATTTTGTTTGTTCATTTGAGCCCAAGGGGTCCAGCAATACCCTAAATGCCCTATCGATGGTGTCCACCGATTGCTAGATCTTCCTGCAACATCGGAAATATTTTATAGCTATTTCTTTGTGCAAATATGTATTCGATAACTGGGTGATCTAAATACTATTGTTGTGTAGTACAGCTATACAATACAGCTAAGCACTTCTTGTCCTCGTCCAGCCGATGTGCTAAATGTTGCTAAATATGGGGTCCCCGTGATGGAGCGGGTGGGCCATGGCCCTGCAGAATACTCCCTTGGCTTCCTCGGTCGATCGTACGAGGCAAGAAAAGAGGTTGCTTTCTGTTGCCCTGGTGTTCGCAGGGCTAAAGGGTAACGAGAAGCAGATTTGTTTGTGATGTTCTGTATTGTTGTCCGTCGTCATATAAGTGAAATACCCTTGAGTACGACGTTAAACACCAATCAAACAAACAAACAAATCAAATAACCTATTGCCAGTAAATAAATAAAATTGGACAGTGCTGTTTATTATAAACATGTTCATTGCAGTCAGTTCTTAATAATTGCAGGCATGCGAATGTTGCTTAGTGCTAGTGAGTGCGCTTACGAATCAAATATCCTACTTCTATTTACCGTTAACAGAATTGATTCCGCCTGTCGACCATAAGGTATATGTGTCACATGATGTGGCTCTTGCAATCTTGGGGGTGGATTTTACCAACCAGGTTTTACCCGGTTTTCCACCCTAATTTAATAGGCAAGGAGCAGTATGAAGTGGACATATGTCATAAGTGAAATACCCTTGAGTACGACATTAAAACCCAATGAAACAAAATAATAATTGCATTGAATTTTAGATGTAAACAAATTGAATACTCACTATTAGTATGTATTCAATTCATACATAGTACATGTACTTTACATTAACGTCTTGAACTTGGCATTGGGCCCTGCACATTTGATCAGTGTTAAACAGTGAAATATATTGGGTGTGTTGAGGAAAGGATGTAAAACCTATTAAACCTGACTCTACCTCCAGACAAATGCTCCTAGTTGTAGAAGACTGAAATTTGATGCCTCACTATGTTAAGGCCCATCTTTTTCACATACTTTCCATACCTAGTGTTTTCCTTTTGTTTATCACCCAAGCATCACCCCCCTCAGTTGGTAAAAGGTTCGGAGATGGGCTTTATTTAGGGGTGTGGACAGGAGATTATGTCAAGTGTTGGCTGGATGAATAATGATCAATGGTTAACCCTAAGCTTTACCACAACTAACCAGACTCCAGCCTTCATATACACTGGTGCAGTATGCTGGACTGGACTAAAAATATACATCAGCTCCTCTGCTTACCAGTTCACCAGTCTTAGTGCTGGCTCTAGCTTCGTAGGTCTATCTTATTCATACTCATCCCTTGCTACTGTATATACATGTAGCACTGGGGTATGCATGTTACGATACCTCATCTTTTCAAAGCTCTGTCATGACTTCAGCTGCCGGCTACATTACTCCCCTTTTTAGGTCAAGCTAACACACTGTTCAGATGATACAGCTTCAGTTAGTCATGCATTTGTCACAGTTATGAGTTATAATTTGAAACAAAATAAGGAAAGCAACTTTTTTTAAATATAATTTGTGGACTAAACAATGAACTTAAATCAATTGTGAAGAAAAACATGCACTTAAGGGTTATGATTTTTGTTTGTCATAACTACGTAATCTAATTTAATACATGTCTCTGACAGTTGTTGTACTACAATGTAAGGGCATTGATTGGATCTGATGGAAGAAGTAGATTATCGACGATATGCCAAACTGCCAAAGTAAAATTTATTATGCTTTCCTGAAGTTTCATTACCATTTTTGGATCCCATAGTTGGATATGGTACAGGTGCTAAGTACATGCTAGCTGTAAGTACATTCTAATTGTACACGTATAAACTTGTTAGAGTTCCCACCTGTTACTTAAGAAATAATGTGCAGAAGTAATACTCCTTGTATCAAAGTATTTTTGATTTCGCATTAGCTACACTCCAGGAGGGAATGTTACCATACATGTATTTCTGCAATTAATCTTTTAATATATTAGATATATGGCCTTACCTCGTTTTCTTTCTTTACACTTGTGGGTTATAAAAACGGTCCATAAAACGACCACTCGCCAGTCGGACTATGTCTTCCATATATGATAGTCATGTTATTGTAAAATCAATTATTTCTCAGCAGTACGGTACTCCCCTCGCTTTTGATCGATTTAAAATACCTTTCATTGTTACCTCTAGATTAGGCCTGACACATCTGCTTTTGTCTAGCACCCTGCCTCTAAAATCTGTGGTTATTAATTATAATGAGTACCAACGTACATCTTTAGGAGCAGGGTTCCAGGCTTTAATTTTTCTGCTTCGCCTTGTCATGTGAGCCCCAACATGGTGGATGATGGCAATTTGGCATATACAGCATAATACTGGACTGCTCGACTTGCAAGTGATTACTGAAGGGCAAGATATTTTTATGGGCTTGTCCAGTTTTTATGACAGACAGTTAATCCATGATATACAATGTATAGTGGTGATGTAATGCTGTAGGGCTGTTGTATCAACCAAATAACTTTCAGTAGAAATAGTGTACTGTAAGAGCATATTAAAAAACTAAACAAATCATTATTCAATAACTTAAATTTGACAATTGGTTATAGGGTGGAACGCTATAAAATAGTCTTCAGTCAATACTATAAATGTTCCATGATGGGCTATGTGATGGTAGCTCAAACTGTTTTATAATTTTATACAAGATTTCCAGAAGTTTCTGAGGAAGTACAAGCACATTGTCATATCCTGCACCTAGAAAATTAGTTCACAGATATTCAAACAGTGACTGAAGAATGTACTAAAATATTCATTTTTTCCTGTCATTTGTATGTAAAATTTGTTTTCCGAACCAATGTAAATAGTGTGTCACTGTGTGTGTATGTCATTATTTTATATATCTTATATATGTGTGTGTTTTTTGAAGTGTTTTTTGTTTGAGAATCAATTCACGCATGACCTTATTTCCCATTGATGTTTAACTGGGTTAGTGCAGAAATTCCGACTTAACTACAGGTAGTATGTTGTGTTTGCACCTTAATACTGTGGTCCTACACAAGGCCAGCAGTTATTTATTTCTGTATTTAATCAAGATTTTGTAAAAAAAAATATTTTAATCTGAGGGTCGGTGAAATGATCATGTGATTGCCAATCAAAATCTGACAGTAACTAATCTATATTGATTGACATTTCTGTCTGTATTAACTTTGTTCCAAACATTGCCTCACAGATTGACTCTACCTTGGTGTAAAGGGACAACACTATTCGCTAAGGGACATTATTTTGTTTTCTGACTCATAACTTTTATATATTACATTAAACAGTGGCTGAGACTTCAACATGTACCTTTTAAGAGTATAGAGTAACACTAACATGTCTGTCTCCTAAGCTTTATTATTAATATAATTTGCTTCAAACTACTGTATCCAAAATGACTTGAATATGTGAATTAATCTTGGTACATTTACTTTCAGATGTTTGCATATTATTGATATTAGTACATGTACATCTGTAATATTGTTTAATGCATTAAAATATAATTATGACTTTATTCCACAAGAAAATATTACATATATGCATATTATTTTAACATAAAAACATAGACAGTATATAAATAAAAATTCATAATTTGTAAAATCATCAAAGTTATTTAGATATCCATAATACATACTGTAATTGATAAAATGATCAAATAGTTAAATTGGATATACGTAGTCTAGATTATCAAATGTATTAACAATTATTTATTATGTTATATAGCTTATGTATCACTTACATGATGTAGCTTTGTTAAGTAATAACAGTATACACAAACAAAATATTTTTTTCAATTGACCTCTGTTATAAAACGGGTGAGTTAGAAAATGTATGCAACATTTAACAAATATGTCTATCTATGCTATCATGTGTAGTCTATCCTTACTGTTAGTTTTATTAGAGTAGACCTCACTGTTAGTCACAAGTAGGTTGTCCCCTTCAGGATGGGTGACCTAAATATTTTTCGCTCTCTACACACAGATAAAAATAGAAAGTAGCCAACATAATCGTGTTCACATAAAGGGCTGGTCACAATTGTAATCAGTCTTCAAATTGTATTGAACCTACACAGGCAAAAAGCTTCTTATAAATAAATTCCTGTAACAGTAAACGATACATGTTAACGAAGCAGTGAGCCTTAAAACAAAGTTTACGTATTTTACTTTTTTAAGAGTTAAGAGGCAAATATTTTGAGAAGAATTTGATGGCGAAGGGCAGTTCATATTGTACTGTTTATATTTGACCAAGTTTACTGTTTGACCAAGGTTACTCTTAAATTGAAGACCACGTACCTGGAATACCTATTTCCAAATGTTCTGTAGTTTAATATTATAAGTTTATAACTATGAATTTAAAAAATGTTTTGATGTTATTCTGTTGCGACTTGTGAGGCTCACAGATATTTCTGTATGTTAGTTGAAAGTGTTGGTCCGTAACCATAGGTCCTGTTCCGGGACTGGTTGGTCATGGCGTTGTTAACTTCAATCTGCTGTTAAATGAGGTCACATCATGTTAAAGGGTTATCCCTAATCTGCTATTAGCTATTTGCGAGTGGTTGGAGGGAGCTTCTTGTTGGCCTGGTGCTCTCAGAGCTAAAGGGTAACAGAAAGCGGATCTGTTTGTGGTGTCTGTATTGCGTCCTGTATTTGTCTTGTCCTGTCTTTGTTTGCTGCCAGTGGTGTAGAGGGTGGTTTCCTTCGTCATATAAGTGAAATACCCTTGAGTATGACATTAAACCCCAAACAAATAAACAAACAAAGCTATTAGCTATTAACTCTGGTGTAAGCAGCTAATTGTCAATAAGGCAATTGTTCAATACAGAGTGTCCGGAGGATGGTGGCCCGCGGCCATGGCTCAGTGGTAGCAAGTGCGCTTCCTGAACTCAACATGCTTCGATTTACCGTTCACAGGTTCAAGTCCTCCTTTCGACCATCGGGTAAAAGGTATATGATCGAGTCACATGTTGTGGCTCCGGCAATTGTGGGGGTTGTTTTTACGAGGTTTCTTCTCATTTTTTTTACTGCAATACGGCTGTGTAAAGTGTGAAGTGGACAATCGGTCATATAAGTGAAACACCCTTGAGTACGACTTTAAACACCAAGCAAACAAACAAATCGATTTACTGTTCATGGGATTGAGTCCGCCTGTCAACCATCAGGTATATGAGTGAGTCAAATGTTGTGGCTCCGGCAGGTTTCCTCCCGGCTTTCCACCATAATAAAACTGTGTACAGTGTGAAGTGGACAGTCCGTCATATAAGTGAAATACCCTTGAGTGTGACGTTAAACACCAATCAAACAAACAAATCTATACAAACATGTACCTAACATGTATAGTCTATAGATATTGTGTGGTGGAGTCTCTGGCTTCTAGATAATTGATTAACATGTAGAATGAAAATTGAGACCCAGCTCATTGTTCATTTATTACAAGCAAAGTGACACCTCATTTGAGACCAGTCTTTTCAAGGAAACAATGATATTTTTTATTATCAATTATTCAATGATCCTCGTGGGAATCTTCAATATCAGCAAGCGTCTTTTGCAAGTGTATGACATATAGATGACTACAAGTCTGTTACTTCAGTCTGTTAAGCATTATACACCGTCACATATACATTGTATGTCTGTGTCTATCTGGAAATGTTTTTAACTTTTAGCTTTGTAGAAGAGGTAAATTGTTTCCAAGTTTCCATTGCACACTGGGCCTGGGGCCTTGGCTCAGTGGTAGCGAGTGAACCTGATTCGATTTACCATCAAAGGGATCAAGTCCACCTGTCGACCAACAGGTATATGAGCGTGTCACATGTTGTGGCTCCAGCAATCGCAGAGGTACATGTAGTTTTTACGAGGGTTCCTCTCAGTTTTCCACCCTATCAAAACTGTGTACAGTGTGAAGTGGTCAATCCGTCGTCATATAAGTGAAATACCCTTGGGTATGACGTTAAACACAAATCAAACAGACATTTGCACACTAACCAATAGCAGATCAAATACATAACCCTTGACAAAAAGCTGTGTGTCCAATTATAAAATATATATACATGTGGCCTCAGGTGATTGGTGGTACATGCAGGTCCCAAGTTATCTTGGGTAACATGTATTTGTATGAGCTACATGAAGACCCTGTTACCTGTATACAATGCAAAAGCCCACTTTAATACGGAATTTTGCACTTAAAACCTCTAGTTAAGGAAGGTATTAGTTTATATTTTCTAACAGAGCAAAACCCTTGATATTTTAAATGCCCTCTGGCTAAGGGCACTTTGTTTGATGAGTAGCCTAATAGCAATTCTGTCTTGACTTACATGTAGCACTGGAGGAACATTCCAACATTATGGAGACGCTTCGCTTCACATCTCTGTTGTGATAGTGTCATTGTTGGACTACACTGCTGTCATATAAGGGAAATATCCTTAAGCATGGCTTAAAATACAAATCAATCATATTTTAAATTTATTTTAACAATTTTTCTTTTTTGCTTGGCCTAATAATGCTAGACTAGTAGTGCTGAAATGAGTACTGATTTTCGTAACGGAGTACTCGTTTTATAATATTCGAATACTATTGGAGTAATCGTTACGTATATGGTACATGTACTTGGTCATATAAATGTACATGTACTGTCATGTAACCTAATTGTGTACAAATCATACAGAATGCTTTTATTCAGTACAAAATACCTGCTGTTTATTAGTCCTAGCTGTACTTTTATCTTGTAAGTTGACGTACATATTAATTATGATAACTTTATTTTGCTTTGCTGGCCTTTAAAATTCCAACGAAGTCCGCAACCGCCATACATCCAACTGAGAATCACGTGACAGTGAAAGCAGCATCTCGGATTGTCTTCAAATTCCACAGCTGACCCCAATTACCTAATGTTTGTACATTAAACATATAAACATTTGTGTCTCCTCGACATGTACATTTCTTGTGGATTATGTGTTACTGTATTATAGCTTGTATGGTATATGTGTCTAGTCCCATACCTGTCTAAATAACTATCCAATTAAGACCTGTTCCAGATCATATAGGTGGAAGACCCTGTGTTTTGTTCTCTTTTCCATGTTAATGAACACAGACCTACTTTGTTCAGAAATTTATTTACATACAGCAAATGCATGCAACAAGCAGTGTATTGATTACACATTCTTAACTGTACATGAAGAACCTATGGACTTGCTTAAGCTCAGAATTTTCTCATGAATCCTAACAAGTTTTCTCCAGAAACCTTCCATCCACTTAATAGTCAATTATCCATGAAATTATTTTTTTGTAAATGTGATGACCACTCCTGGATAACATGTCAAATAATCTACTAAAGACAGCTAACTAGGTCACAAAGTTGTCTCTAAATCCTAAATGAGGCCCATATATTGTGGCCCATCCACAATATCCTCTAATTTGACTTAAGATTACATATAGTTAACTAGTCATATTTTTGTTGTATTTTAAACAAATAAAAAATGCTGACTTTTATCACTGTGTACAACAGTCATGTCATTCAAGACACCACTCAGCCTTAAACACATGCATGTTGTTGTTGTAGGAAGGGACTGCGACAGGACACATATGAGAGGGGTTTATCTACTAATATCTAGTTTTTTTTTTTTACTTAATTATCTTGGACCTCATTTCCAATCCCATCTTTCTTCTAGTGGGCATAAAACAAAACTTCAAGATACCACCATATTAGTGATAGCAAGTTCATGACTTATTTTTTCGAAATTTTGCGTAACCGATCTACCGTTCGCGTGAATTAAACCCACGTAACCTATCGTTCAGTTAGGTGAAAAAAAATTGCGCTAACGGTCATTCTCGTATATAGGTTATGTGCATATACAGTGTAATTACACTTTAATGTATCACGATATGCTGCGTAAAGGATTATAACTGGTACCAATCCGATTGTTTCAGCAGCATGCTAAGCTGTCTGAGTGGCTTCATCAAGACAAAGAGTTAATCGGGTCATTATCAGGGCACATGGGGTGCAGTTAATGCTAACTTTTTACAAAGTTATTTAAATTAAGCCTGTTGGGTTTCGTTTTTTGTGAACTGTCAACCGTTTCAACAACATGAGCTGTCATAGAGCTAAACAAGACCATAAACCAACGGTGCTTTTGATTGGCTGGAGAGTCAGAGCCAGGCAACTGGGTTACAGCTTACACAGCCCTAGGTTTTCTATTTCGCGCTGTTTATCGATCTCTGTTTCATTTTTAGTTAGTAAATTAATTGTGTTTTGTTACTCAAATTTATTTCATAAATGAAGCAAGAAATACTTAAATAAACTGATATTATGGTCAGTCGATGACAAAAAATCTTTCTGACAGGGTATGACAATCCTTTTATCCTTTTCTGGCTATCTTGGGTAGAACATACATACACTGTATACATCCGATGTACATGCACATGGTCTTAGTTTGCATGAACGGTGACTGTTCGTGTGAATTTTCCTTTACGTAACCTCCACGTAACCTGAACGACCGTTCACGTGAAAAATAAGGCCTGCAAGTTATTACAGTAGTTCCATACTCCATACACTGACTGTGGCAATGTTTAAACATGAGAAGTGAATCTGAGCGAAAGAAATTTGTATTTTAATGGTTTATGGTGATGTACATGTATGATGGTCCAACCATATTTCGTGTTACAGTGATCGGACTGAACTGTCTGTGGATCAGTTTGACAAACAGACAATGTTACAAACAACACAACAGATCGTGTAGATTGTATTCATCATAAATTTAAAAAAAAAAAATAAAAACGACTTACATGTAGTTGTGCTGAAAATAAGTAAGTGATGAAAGTGAATTAAAATGGCTTCTATTACATAAATTTTTGTCTCGGACAAATATCCTATATACAGAAAAAGTTGTTGGACCTGCTCATATCTTGCCAGACATGTCCGATATTTAGATACACATTTCGACCTTGCCATAGTGATACTAAGGTTATCTAATGTACATGTGACAATTAATTAAAATAATTTGCTTGCAGAAAGGATTTTTTTGTTTTTTTTAATTTAGATTTTTAAAACATGTTTTTCAACTACATGTGTATTTTATGATGTTACGTGTTGGGATGGCAGACCCTTTTTGAGTTTAATAAACTAAGTTATTTGACAAATTCCCAATCCAAAAAAATTTTTATGACTGAAATGAATGTAACAATGAATTTTTTTAACAAAAGAAGCCAGAAACCAAAATATCATTGATCATTGGGCATATATGTCCTGTTGTCTATAGATACAACATTGCTTTTAGTTTTTATTTTAGTTTAAAATAAATAACAGCTTGATGTGTTTTTGAAAACAATGCATCAAACATTCCAGATGGTACAGCTATCTGTATTATGATAATCCTGCATGAACAATATTGCTCATCATTGTTCAATGTACATTTAATACCAGTTGACAAGACAGTGACACTATACTATAGTCCAAAGACCCACACTTCATCTTTTATCATCCATTATTCGGTTCCTGTAAATGTGTAAGGCGGCATGTTTCTTGGAATCTCTATAAGCCAGTCTAAGCAGTAATCTTATCTGTATTGTGCTGTGAGATTTATCTATGTCGCTGATTCCAATCATTCATCCCAAGATAGATACACTGGATCTGGATGATAATGAAATGTGGGATAAAATAGTGTATGGTTACCAGTGGACAAAGGTGTTGAGAGGAAGCTGTTAGTGGAGTGAAAAGAAGGTCAGTTATAAGACAACCCTGTATTATTACTGAACAGTTGAATGCTCCATATAATCTTCTTTCCTCACCCTGGACTCTAACTACATGTATGTGCACCATGTACATGTATGTAGTTTATAAGGAAAGTACTGTCAGATCCATATGTCAGGGCCTAATCTACATCTATTATCCTCATTTTCAGCCTTTTTTCTTGACGCACAGGACTCCTCGGCATATGAAGGAAATACTCTTGAGTACGTCTGTAAAACATAATCAAACCAAAATAATTAAGTTTGTTAATAGGTCACATTAAAGTATTAACATTTATAGAATAATTATAATAATTGTATGTTGAATGACATAATGCCCGTCTTCCATCAATGTGTAGCATAAGCTTTGTCTCTGATGTCATTGTTCGCCACTTTGTTTTCTTTGGTAATCCTCCACATACCATCTCCCCGTGAGGGAGCGGGTGGGCAGCAGCCCGGCAGAATACTCCCTCGGCTTCCTCAGTCGATCGAAGAGGCGAGAAAAGAGGTTGCTTTCTGTTGCCCTGGTGT
>JAVFBW010158898.1:0-11781 GCA_034783835.1 Mopalia ciliata
CCCCCCCCCCCCCCCCCCCCCCCCCACAAACAAGTAGTATTAGGTGAAAATGAGAAGAGTGTGATCCGGTTTTTGTCTTTAACAAAATCAAAACAACGGCATTAAAAATCCTCATTAACAGGATCAAATTTAAAACACCGTCATTGTGGATTCTTTTAATCGTGTCATCTCTCGCTGTTGTTTTTATGTGACGTCCTCCTTTTAACGGAGTACAAAGTTGTTGTATATGTTAAACATCTTTGGGCGTAAGGAATTAAGTATTTACTGCATGACAAGGGTGTAATATTTGGAAGAGCAGTAATGAAAACAATTTATTATCCTTTCTTTCTTTTCTCCTGTTTACGAAAGTGGCCTTATTTATTATAGGTTTCCCAGAAAAAAGTGTCAGCAGTCTTTAACGACATTGGAATTTGTGCAAGTGGAAATCCAAACGTTGCCGTGAAAGAACAGGTTATACCCTTGGCTGGTTTCAATATCAACTTTCACACTACCATCATTGACTCTTGGTTTTAAATCAGTTCAATGAATGCAGCCATGTTGTTTGGAATGAATTGGGCGAGGTGTTATGCCGGAACTTCTTCTCCCTCAGCACAGAAAAACAACACGTGCTGTTAGGCCGGCAAATATTCGATAGAATTTTCAGTGGCTTTTAATGATTGCTTTTTCTCAGCATTCGTGCACCGTCCAAAATTCAAAATAGCTATTGTTTCGCTGACATGGTCCAAACGTGACTCCGCTACACTGCGTGCCGCATATAAACACAAAATCAATATATTAGCCAGGGTAACAATCTTAACGCACGAGGGCGCTCTTCTGTACGGAAGGTAGACTTTGTCCAAGATAAACAGGTAAGGACTTCCGCTTTGACTCGTGTGTTTATCAACGCTATATTCCATGGAATATCGATGATTATATGATAATCTTAAAATAAACTGTATCATACAACATGTTTTCGAAAGATCTGGACGGTATGTTAGGTGACACCAGAATGCAAAGAAACTTTACAACAATGTTGTGTTTTCAGATCGTTCATATTGATGGCGAAGGCCAAATTATTTTTTAAATAATCGGATCGAATTAAAAAACCCAGAAAATAGAAAATAAGATAAAAATAATGCGACTGAGTAAAACAAACAGCACTAAATGATCCGGATAAATAGAAATCATTATACAACATAAATAAATAAAATAATCCTATCGCAATAACGATCAAACAGTCTTGCAATGTGTGCAAGAACATCCCCCGGAATCTTTAGATTTAACTCATTCGACTGTAACGTATACAGTCTTGTAATGTGTACAAATATGTTCCCGGGACTTTTTTATTCAAGTAATTCGACTATAACGTATAGAGTCCTGTAATGTATACAAGGATGTTCTCTGAATCTTTAGATTTAAATAATTCGACTATAACGTATGGAGTCTTAGTGACTGAGCTAATGTTAGTTGATGATAATTGCTCTTTACAGTTGCCATAGTTGTTTATGTAAATCAATGACAATCATTTATTTGTCGAATCAATTTTAAATATTTGCAGATCAACCCTAGAAAAATACATGCCTTATTCCGCAGATCAATTAACATCGATTCTCAAAACAGAATAAATCACGTTTAAAGACAGGATGTTTTCTTGCCTAATTACGCTTAATGAATGTCGATATCTAGCGATTTTCTTTAGAAAAGGGACGGTTTTGAAATTCACCAGACTAGCACTTAAAATGTAAAGCTGAATTTTCTCATCAGTTATTGTGTGAAATATTACAGACATTGATTAATACGATGCTAATGACAAGTTACAAACGCCGACAAAAGCAAAGTATACTTCTTGCAGTGACAAAAGTTTTATTTACTGTTACTTTATGTTACTATCGGCTTGTCACGTCTTTTAAAACGTTTTGAATGTATATATGTTTTGTAAGTATTGCAACCCGTTTAGTCACAGATCTCTTTAGGTCCTTATTTGCCGTAGAGACTCTTCACTGACCGTCTTGGTAATGGAGACTATGGCCTTATTGTATTACCGATGATAAGTTGCAATACATTATACACATCAGTTATTTCCCAAAGATAAATTCCGTGTTGAATCAGAATAGTCTTTAGATTATTTCAATTAAAAGGAACCTTATTTATTTGGACTTACCTTGCGAAGCGAGGAAGAGACTGGTGCCGGCCAGCGCCAGCAATAACTGTCCAAGCATTATGTCGTCTGCTCAGTCAACCTGAAACGTACAACGAAAAGAATTTAACTCTGGCAAACAGCGTGCAAGTGGATTTATCTATTCTGTTAACCAGATCCACATTTTGTGACATATTTATGAATCGCAATCCTTTAGAATGATGGAAGACATAATTTAGATTTACTTTGTCTTTTCTTTCCGCTTAAAATGTAGCTCCTGATAACAGCTCCTCCTAGAATAATGCCCGTCTGGATTTGATTGAAGATTTTCATAAAATGTCGTCTGCTCTTCCATACACCTTTACCTCAGCCTGCACACGTCTTTAACTGATTGGCAACTCTGTCTTGCAGGTATGCTTCTCAATAACTAGCGGATTTTAATGTGGTGAACATTTATTTAAAGAGAAAAACCTATTCATAGTTTGCTCAGCGATTAGAATTAGTCACCACAGTTTCGTCGTTGATGTGTGTACGAGGTTTACCAAGTTATGAGTAATGATTGATCCAAACAGCTAACAGCTCAGTGCAAAAACCCTTGAGAAAATGGCCGTGAAAGGTTTTCCCTCGTTGACAACTCACTACCGATGGCCTACTCGGGTTGATTCAACGTCTGCTGGACAAAAAACTCATGGTTTCGTTAAGACGGCGTCTTAGATTGAAGTCACATACTTCTTAGCGTGTCATAGAGAATTACAGTTCATCTGACAGATTGCCAAAAAAGCCACACAAAATAAGTTTGGAAGG
Source organism: Mopalia ciliata (assembly GCA_034783835.1). Taxonomy (NCBI): domain Eukaryota; kingdom Metazoa; phylum Mollusca; class Polyplacophora; order Chitonida; family Mopaliidae; genus Mopalia; species Mopalia ciliata. The sequence continues at coordinate 2,921 of JAVFBW010158898.1, forward strand.
CTCTGTGAGTATCAATTTGGCCAAACGGCGGTGCAAACTCAGAGTGTGTACGCGCTGATGTAACTTGGCGGTTTGCCTATGTGAATTCATTGTGTACACCAACTCTATAAAGCCAAAAACTTTAAACGAAACGGAGCAAAAGGGATTGTTCTACGGTTTATAATGCAGAAATAGTTAACTGGTTGGGATTTCTTCGTTTTGAAATGCATTTGATACTAACAATTGAATCTGCTATTGTTGTCGAGTATAGGAGGAAACGCCATGATCAAGCCGATGTAAAGGAAAATGCTTGCTCTCCTTTTTACCTTAAAGATGTTATCCCGTTTCCAACAAAAATGGAGAAAGATATTGCTATGGAATTGCTTGAATATCTCAACTAAAGGTGTTTCACAGAAGCTTTCTTAATTAATGTTTACAGTACAAACGGCTTTAAATATATTTCAATTAAAAAAAAATTCTATACCAGAAATCTACTAGCTGGTATCACAATTGCTTTGACAACTTTTTTAAATGTAAAGATAACAACAAATTCAGAACGAGAACGAGAAAAAGGCTATATAACACGACAAACAGATATAATTAATTTTGCCCTTTAGATCGTAGAGCAGCCGGAGCAATGTAGCATCAACTGCCTACGTATGACTACGGAAAAGATGTGAAGCCCCGTAAAAGGCGTTTTTTTTATTTAACAAAATTCTGATATATTTTATTTTTTCCAATTGAAAGAAAAGGTTTAAACACAAATTGGAATTTTGATTTTAAAATTAATTAGAAAAGACAAGTCTTTGTATGTTGTCTAACTTATAGATTTAGACTACGGGTCATAAGGAGAAACATTTTTATCTAATGATAAGACTTGCTCAACGATAAATCAATGTTAGATATCACGGTTGGAAACTTACCCAGTTAATGATTAACGTCTTTCCCAGAGTCAAACTATAAAAACCTCTGGCACCGTTAACAAATTCTGCCTGACGAAGTAGACAACGGAGGAACCATGTGCTTCGCAGATTTTAACTGAGTGGCTACACGGATAACATGATCCGTCTACACAATGTCGAACACGTCTTGAGATGAGTTTTCGCCGTATACTGATTTACGAGCAATGTGGATCCAAATAAATACATTGTTGGTATGCACGTCTATCGATTTCAGTCTAGGTTCTTGGCGAAAAGCCTTTTTAATGTTTTCAAACTTGATCTAAACGTCAACTTTAGAAGACCGGACGAGAATGAAGAATGGCTACACCATCCTTTCTCCGGAACAAGACGAAAGGCTGCGAAAGTCACTAACTCTTTAAGAAGGAGTTAAGATTTATTTCCTAACGTCTGATAAAGCACAGTTTATGAAGAAGCGTCTCAATTGTTATAACAGCCATGGAATTGACAACTAATGTTGAAAAGACTCAAAAATGAAAATTAAAAATCTTTTAAAAATTCAAAGTATTATCGTTGTTGAAAAATAATTTATTTAATTCTGTCAAGTCTGTACGTCGTTATCTATCATAAGGCTCAACTGCATTAGATATTGGTCCAACCACCACTCTTTGGAGAACCAAACTTTAAATAGCTCCCCACATGTTTTCAAAATTATTGGACGAATTGCAACAAACTGTAGCAAATGGCCAGTTTCGTTGTTAAATAATACTTTTTTTTTTATTTTATAGTATGATGAAAACAGCAATAAAAGTTATATGTACTAAAATTGCTGCTAGTTCTTTAAAATATCACATATAAGCATTACTGCAATGAGAAGACGCTGGGAGATTATTTTGGTAGTAAACTAGATTTTAAAAACAAAATATAAAGCAGATTCACAAACGCAGTTCTCAAATCTGATTCAGGGAAATTTTCAACTGATTCTTCGGAACGAGAATAAACGTGACAAAAAATAATCACGAGATTTGGAGAGTTATCAGGAATGGCTTTGCAAAGATTTAGATCTCGCTTAATTCGAGATTCAACAGGTTTGTGGGTTTCCTGTATGTTGATCTTTGGTTTGACATGTCAGAGAAAAGTTCTACAAGCTGCGGGGTGCTAGCTGGTACAAGCTGATCCTTCTTCATTTATACAACTACACAGGCGAAATCACTCCCTGCAAAAAATCATTGTTATAATCAACACAGCTTGCCCATGCTAATAGACACAGCTACATGAACCGTGGAATGAGATGCAGGAATACGGCTTTAACATTTTAATCAATGCAAATCGATCTCATAGTAAACGCAAAACGGCCGACATCCGAATTCAAATATGCTGTACATATAGAAATACAGGATTTTTTTCTTCCAAATTAGAAAATATGATGTTTTGATATTGCAAAGTCTGATTTCCTAAGTCAACCATATTGAAGTATTATTGTTTCTCTGCAGCAGGAAATGTAAATATTTGTTAATAATCTACTGATGTCGTTTCCTGTATTTCAAAATGCATTGAACGCATTGCATGTGATTGGCGAAACAACCCAGACACACACTGATCATTGAAATCAGCTGGGAATTTGATGTAATATCGAGGTAGCCATGCAGACAACGTGGTTCGTCAGCTACTGTATCACCTCATCCCCATCATTGTACGGACATACCACAATGAAGGCGTACACTCGCCAAATGTACCAAATTTCTCAAATGTACGGCTATAAAATTGCATTAAAGGAGTTTCATCCGATGTTTAGCACTCGATGGAATTATCCGTATGCATGACATATATGTGAAGTTGAGATAAAGGAAGACAATGGTAACTATGTCTCAGATAACTGTCCACGTCTTCCAGTCGATCGCTGAAAAAATATCGCTTGACTTAGTGTTAGGATAAATCTAAAGTGTGAAGTATTGTAAATTGACTGTAGACAGTTTACTTCTTTGCTAAGTATGGGGACTAAGGGTTTGTCATGTTGTTGATTGCGGTGGGACACGTGGTCACTGTTAATTGCATGATTCAATCACCTGTATATATTAATGTTTTAATCATATTTAATTATGATTTGTTTAAGTTACTTAACACAAAAATATTAAAATTTGACAATGGCTTATAACTTTAAATCACGTAGGAATATTACTTGGGATGTGGGAGCTGTAGACCTGACAGAAGCTGTAAACAAAAGCGTATTTTAACAGCGTCTTAAACACGCATGGGACGTCAAAGTCCTCCCATATTGATTACTGTCAAAAGCTTTACTTGATCGGTTAAGCCATGTAATTCTGGAGAAATCTGTTACAACCATCCAACAAAATGTGGTTCATTTGATAAATAAAATACACCTTCACATTAACCAAAATGAAAGCTGGATAGATAGGGCCCACTATTGGTTGCAGGGAGGGTGAAATTAGCACGGGTTTGACACAACTTACAGATGGTCAATATTTCCTCTCGACCAACTACATCATCGAGACAATAAGCACGTTAAAATATCAAACGGTGAGAAATGTTTTCTCGATATATTTACATTCATGCAATCGCTGTTTGAATTTGGAAACAATAGATTTATTTATCGATTAGAGAAGCCTGTGCAAGACGCGAGTGTTGAAACAGAGGACAACCAGCGGGGCGCGAATTTCATGCCAGAATAAGCCATATGCACATACGGGTGTAGTTTTGTGAAAATTGTGATCAACTTTCGAAGCGACAAACATTGCAGCCATTGGAATTCTTTAAGACTTCAAACATAAGCTCACAGTGGAGAACATCTAGTCAGTTGACAAAGCGATATATTAATACGTTCGGCAGATTTAACATATCTGTAATAATTGGGTAGAATTTAAAACTTATTTTAACCTCATGACCTCGGAATACAGAGTTTCAAGAAGAGACGCGGTATAAAGAATAGGTACATAGTACATGCTATAGAAAGAAATCTTTATTGGCAATTTAAACGATATTAACATGTCTTTCGGATTGATATAACCCAATTGTATTTTATTCATTTATCCAGTCTCCGTATTGAACATCTATCTTTTATCTGCTACTAGCAATTTTAGTCTTGTGTTAATAGCAAATAATCATTTTTTGAGCAACTGGCCCCATGACACAAAAACGTTTGTCAGCTCGTATTTGTAGTTTGAACAGATATCTTTACAAAAGGGTACGATTTAAATCTTATATACCAGGTTGACAAAGTTGTACCGAAAAGCCGAGATGATAAATAATCACCTAGCTGTTGTTTTGTTAAACGAGTGCTCATTGGACAGATTTCCATCGGGATAAGGCTTTTCTAGTCGGTGTTTTAATCCTTTAGACATTCTAGGGCTATGAAGGGATTATTACGACAAATACAAACTGCCAACTGGCATTACCCGGCATTACGGATTTATCCATCGCTTGCAATTTCCCACTTCGTTGATACGATGAAACAGGTTTGCCTATTGTAATCCGAAATCGATTGAATTAGCTACGAATAAAACTTAAGTAACAGCGTTTTATCGAAAACTGCTAATTTGGTGTTATTTGTGTTTACTTTATTGAACCAAGCCTCTTGGTTCTTCTTAATACAACCCAATACACTTTAGGGAAAGCGACATAACAAAGTTTGGCAATATATGGGATGTTTAGAGAGTTTGCTGTCTTTATTTCAGTCTTACAATACAAAGGATGGACTGTGTATTTTATATAGGAGAACGGTCCATGTACGGCTTGATAGTCTGGAGTCAGATAGTTTAGCAGTTTTATTTGCGTATTGTTTTATAGTAATCCTTTTTCTTGAAATACATCTGAAACACATCTAAAACGTTTAGCTTCTAAAAACTGTAAATAATGAATAATTAAAACTGTGTGACTACATGATTTCGTTGTTTGTTTTATTGGAGTTTAACGCCATACTTAAGGTTATTTCACTCATGTGGCAGAATGATTATTGCACACCTATAGATGTTGAAATTGTTCACGGATCAATTTCTTCCTCAAGAAAAGCAATTGAGTTGTAGTTTTGAAATTCTTGTTTTTATTGAACCATGGTTTCATAAAGATCGACGGCGGGCCTATATAATGTTTAAGCAAAACCTGAATAATACAGTACGCAGAAGGTGACCAACCTGGGCTGGCCACAAGGCAATAATTAACATTGGCATCGGTGGTCTATATATTACCATCGTTTATGGGGAAAGACCGAATATGATAGCCTTATAGCCTGCTATAGAAAAGGGTTATATGAAAGTGTATAATACACAGACACCTTACAACTGCTAAACTAAACTAAATAGAAAATACAATATATTAGTCCCAGACTGTTTATTACCACTAACTTTTAAATGTGTCTGAAAATAGTAAAGTAACAGAGAAAGTAAATACTTTTCCGAATTAAATATGTGAAGTTTGAAAAAAAAAAATCGTGTTATTTAATGTAACGTACCTTCTTCTCTCCTTGGAGTAATGAAGTGTGTATGGTTTAAACATAACCCGAAACATTGCAACCAAATCTGTTTGGATTACACACTTAATCTGACATGTTTGAGTTCCACATGTGTTAAGACGTTAAAATGCACCCGATATCATACTCGCATATATGTGTAGTCCTAACACTGAGTGCATGTATCGTATGTATGTTTAATGGCTGGCAAGACGCGTTGCCAAATATTAACCAATTTTAAGGAGCACGAGTGGTTCAACTAGTACAATCAACTACGAACCGAGAGACCTAATCCGAGAAAACAAATTTTGATTTCTGCCCGTAGGCTTAAATCTTGGGCACACATGGTGGACCAGGAGGCATCGTCCTTGTGAGGTGGTAGATGGGGGCCCGGGGTGCTGGGGGTTAAGGCTTCGCAAGTCAGTTGATCGCGGTATCGTGTTTGGTTCCAATATTGCCAGCCAATTGATAAAACCAGGTAAACAAAACTCAGCTATGTCAATAAGTTTGTGGGCATATTCCGAACCCGTAAGATTGTGGGCTTTCATGAGCCACGACAATGCCTTTAATGAATTACAGTTTGATAGTGTTGGTCTGAAGATTGTTTTAATATTAATTATTACAAGAACCAATCGCTAAATGAAAACATTTTGTGGTGATTTCTCTCTGGAGTTGCTATCTTGTACTTTGTACTTATTGCTTCGTTTTTGCTATGTTTTGTGCGGTACATCCCGAATCATCAATGTTACCGAACAAAATAAGTTCCTTGTTCTACCTAGATTATTGATTATTGAGTTATTAGTCTATGGTTGACATATACAGACATCAGAGAGAGCAAGAAAGAAACTCAACACGCAACTTTTTCTTGAAGTTGTCAGCGAATCGCATTCAAATATTTCCTTTCGCGCATCATAACTTGTTTGGCTGGGGTTGAGACCTTCGAATAATAGCCAAAAAGAATGTAAATAGCGTTTATGAAAACAATTTTATCGGCCTTTGCATATTTTACATAAGATATGCTACAGAGAAAAAGTCTGTTCCGAGACTCAAAATGCCGAGCAAACCAGTGAGCTATATGTAAAAAATAAAAAACAAATGGCAAACGAGGTGAATTTTGAGCACACTACACACGTTTGTATCTTAGTACAATTCCTATGCACCTCCCTTACAGAAGAGTTCCGCTTTGATATCATATCAGGTGCTTGTTTGGTCCAGGAGAATCTGACAATGTTTCATAGAAGGTTAAAAACGGACCCAGCATTGTAACGTCAAAATGTTGAGCATGCGTTTTGTTCTACGGCAGATTTGTTTGTCCATGGAACATAGCTAATATATAAACTGTTATGTTTTTTGTCGATTTCTACACCTGTTTGCATTATATTCAGAAAAACCCTGGGCAGATAAAGATCTATATATGTACACTCTCCTTACAGCAATGGGCAAAGGTCGTCCTTATTCACCTTAACCATTCCAAGAACCGCAGGGGGGATTTATGTACCTATGATTATTAGGACATAGCGGCAGTTTACAAATTTGTAATAAAATACAAAACTCGATTGAAAGTTCTGATTTGTGGGTTTTTCAAAATAGCTACTGAGGTCCCGTCTATTAGTTTTGAAAAGAGGGATTAGTGGTGTTACTTATGCTAGTTTTGAAAGCGAAAGGCGTGTTACCTATAATAGTTGTTACAATTCATCGCTCATCTGAGAAACAGACTGGTGACGAATGATATGCATCTATCGCAAATAACTATACACCTTGTTTCTTTTGATTCTACATGTCTTAAATACGTCGTATAGGTGTAACGGGATACCAGACATTGGGTAAATTATCATTCTTTCAGCCTGGGTGTTGCACGCTTACATTATCAATGGTTTATGCAACATATCTCTTATATAGATAGAGACATCAACACGGACATCACTTGATGTCATAGGTTATTTTCCTCTTCTACGTTGACTTCTGACTGGCACAGAATCTATATAACCGCTCATAGAACAGGATATCGATACCGTGGATAAATTAAGAAGAGCTACCTGTATAAAATTATGATAAACTACCTCTCTCCTAGTACAATTCTATTGCTGCTACCAATTATATAACAACGTCTTTTGCACACGTTTGATAGAAAATGGACAAAATTCTTTATGTCCACAAGCCACTTTATTGGAAAATATACACATCTACAGAACCCAGCAAAGCAATGTAATTGTTCTTACCGTTATAAGCAGATTCCTTTTCTTGTCGTTTTCAGATTGAACAGGTAGATATCCTATTTCCCGTGGTGCTAGTTTCTGTAATAAACTTCAGGTGAGGAAAGTGAGGATGGGATTAAGAAAACTCGGGTAGCTCTGGTCTAAGATGGACAGACGCTCTGAATAACCTGTTCAAGCTTGTGTCTTTTATACGCATCGAGTATGCAAATTGGGTGACCAATCCACGAGGCCCGTCCACTCCATATCGATGGAAAGTTCTCCCTAGCGCTGGGGATTGTTAGCAAATACCTGGGCTTGATGTTCAACGAAAACGATTCAATAGATTGGGGGATGTTTAAAGGGGAGAGGTGCGTTAGGCAAAAAAAATGAGACCGTATGGAAGAGACATGAAGTGGGAAATTTTTCTGAAAGATGATAACTGCATTGCGTGGACTAGATTATCGAAAAGATAAATATTTATACACACATCAAAGATATTGGTCTACATATACGATCGGCAGTATTACCATTTGTTACGCACATGAATTTGTCGTTTATTTAAGTAGGCAGGATCAACAGGTAGGTTTTTCAAGGAGAAAATGTGGTGAAAACAAGATAAAATTGTGACTTTGGACTACGAAGTTAAACCCAAGTATAATACTCCAGTTATCATGTTGGTTTATATATTTCGGTACTATTTTTATCCATTATCCAGAATAGTTTTGACCATAATAATCCATAGGGGTAGTTGTTGAAGGATTGTTAAACGATTAGAGCAAACAGTGCTGATGTTCAAAACCATGGGGTCGGTGGTTCTAAATACCAATAAAATACGTGATATACAAGTTAATGACAATCTAGAATAGAGCTTAAAATACAGCCACAAAGAAGATGATGATTTCTGCATGTAAAATTATTTTGTTTTATAATAATAATTTTGACAACAGACGGATTACCCACTTAAAGAATTGTACAGATAATGGCGACAGCAGTATAAACGCGCAATACAGCTAGGGTCAATTAACATTTATGACTCATAAAAAAAATGAATGACTGATTTGGTTAAATGAACTATCGATAACAATGAATTTGATTAAGTAATCATTGTTTCCGCCATAAGAGAACTAGTAAAAATGTTTAGAGTATATGGTGACTACTCCAAAGAAGGAAAAAAAAATTCATATTGACTCAATATTTCGGTTTATTATCAAACCATCATCATTGTCTCCTGATGGTGGTTTGATAATAAACCGAAATATTGAGTCAATTTGAATTTTTCGTCCTTCTTTGGAGTAGTCACCTTACTCTAGTATGTTAAGCTTGTCA
>JAVFBW010158909.1:0-11780 GCA_034783835.1 Mopalia ciliata
TGTCCCCTCTTAGACCCTTCTCTTCAAACTATCTTAACAGTGTGGGCGTCAAGATCCATTCATGGATCTCTTGTTCTCAGATGGTTTAAGAGTTGTTTTTTTCCAAACTTGCATGTCTTTGTAGACAAGTATTTGAACTAAAATACCTTCATAGGGGTTTTCTAAATTCAAGTTAGTTTTTGAACAATTTATAAAAATATATGTAAAAAAATTATAATCTGCCCTAAAAAAATATTTGCTAAATATCTTCACAAAACTGCATGACATTTTTTTAGATAATGGCTTTCAAGATTGTCTGTGCCGAATTTCAAACACTTAGTGGAAATAGTTAACCAGAAATTAACGATTTAAATGATGAAAGTCAAGAATTGAAAGCTGTGTAAACAGCCTAAAGTATGTAAATGATTTAACTCCGGATTGTTTTAAGATTACTCCAATAAATTTAATAAACAATACATAAGTTTAAAATAATGACTTTAATGGAAGTTTTAACTCCGAAATTAAACAATGGTTATTCATGTGTTGGTTTGTTTTATTTTGTTTTTTGCACCATATTGTGTAACCACCACTAATGGATACTTCCTTGAATTGTCAGGACAAACTGCAGCAAACAAAGCGGGTGCTTGGTGTGACTTAGCCCGAGGAGCAACTGGACAATATAAGTGATTGTCAATGATTACCTTGTCTTTGGCTGCAGTTAAGTCAAGGGTATCCTTGTTCACTAGTGGGACTGGCCTGTCGTGACATTAACTAAATAACTTACTATATGTATGGCATAAAGCAACTATCCGACAAACCCTTTGCACTATGAGAGAAACTGTTGAATACATTCATACTCCTATGCATTTTATGATTTGACACCAACAATTACATAGAATCCTATAAAACGTTTGAATTGTTTTCTATGCTTAAATAGACAAAAGACAGCCTTTAGATAACGCTGATGTTTGCAAAGCGGTCCTCATCAAGTTAAAATGATTTGTGTGGGTTATAGTCCTGTGGGACGATCATACCTGAATTCCTGGAGTTAGATTGGATGAATACTCTTGTTATTCGGGCTAAATTGTGTTTGGTATTTAGACCATATATATATTGTTATTTGATGTTTACCATGATGTCGTTTAATGAAATAGGCCACCTGGATAATGGCCCTTGTCTCCGTTAATGTCACTCTTATCTGTAATGAAAAACTCCTATAGCTATAACCATTGATGGTTCGTCATATATTGGTTTAATATTTTTTTTCCCGCCCCAACAATGCCAATGCCAGGATCGATATCAAAATAACAAGGTTATGGCTTTTCAATTTTATATTACTGATCAGATTCGCAAAACAAATACTAATAAAATGAGTGTTTTAGCAGTCTATTAATTGTTAATATCATCAGAAAAAAGACATCGATTGATTTACATGTTTTCATACTTACATAAATGAAAACCAAAATGTTATTTAAAAAAACACTGGTTTTGCAACCAGAATGCAAAAAAGTCTGCTTAGTCGTTTTTATGTATCTCCTTTCAAATGCCCAATTGCCATGCATGCAAACGCTAAGAGGGTGGATTTTTTCAAAAACTGTATGTGTTTTCAAATAGCCATCCTCTTGTTACACAGAAATCACATTTCATATCAATGAATCGACAATCCAAAACAAATAGTTCCCAAAACGAATTTAACGCTGTTCTAATAGATCATTTGAATTGTACATAGTCTTTTCTCAATATCTCTGTTTGATTGCGCGCCTGTTGCATTATCTAGGCGGGTCAATCATTGATCCTCAGCTCTTGATCTACTTTTCCTCAAATTGGTTTGTTCTGATTGGTCAATCTCACGTCACATGGCGTTAAAGAAAACATGACGTCGCGTAAACATTACACCCCCTGGCAGATTGAAGGCATATAATCGGAGTCGACTTCCAAGCGATTGATAGGATGCATGGGAACTTCTACGCAACCAATCAGATGTGAATTCAAGAGCGATAGTCAATAATGAAAGTGGGTGAAGTGCCGTCGAAAACATGATAGGTTTGGGGTATTCAATCAATTCAATGAGAGAATTGCATATGTACCCACCCCTATAGACACCAACTCATTATATGTATGTCAATAGCTTTTACAAAATTCAACAAATTGTCAAAATTTGAGCAAAACATTCAACATGGGTTATCAGCGCTTTAACTCCAAACTTAGTCATGTTATCCGCCAGGAGGCGTAGCTATATTTATATGATATTAGATGATATTAATCACAGGGTCTCGGTACCATGGAGATCCTTTTATTTATATAGAAAAGAAAACGAGCGGACTCTCTGGGTTCTACCGAGCTTGTACCATGGTGAAATTTAACCGATTCAATTCACTTATCACATAAAATAAATGAATACCACCTGTCCGTGTGAGACAAATAGTTCATTTTCAAATCCATACCCAGATTTGTGATGTTATCTTTGATTGTCAAATTTTGCTTGCAAACACAAATCTTTCCGAAGTTTCTTTAATTCAGCCTACCAGCGATGTAGGCAGTTAGCTGTGATTGGATTATAACGAACTCCGCAATGCATTATCCAATCACAACATGCTGTGCGATTTCTGTCTATGTCATGAAATAATATCAATGTTGAACCCTATTGTTTTTCATCAATACTGTTATTGGAAAATAGCCCAAGACTTTCCCAAAGAAAAATGTCCAGCATTAATTTTGTTTTCATTGATACTTTTTAGTATTAGAATACAGACCTAGTCATTATTGAGTTTCCATATCTTGGTGTTGTGACTCCACTGTGAACCTTAGCGACAGAAAGTCAGACTTTTTGCTATTTAATGATTGTGATTTTTATTGAAATGATATAAACAAATTTCAAAATATTAAAATATCCAGAAGAGCGACTTTCTGTTGCTATGCTAACCATGACGTATCGAATTAAAATAACCACAAAAAGATGTGAAATTTATTATTGACCCGACGTTTTTTTATCAAGACAAGATCAGGACGTTTGCTGAACAAACATCTATTTTTCGGACTTCTTTTTGATATTTTAGTTCTATATGCTTTGCTAGAACTATCAGAAGATTATCAATACTGATGAATTGATCCGCCCCGGGGTAAACAACAGAAATCTACAGCACATTTCCCAGGGGTAATCGAGGGACTGTGGAGAGCCTATACTGTCTATTTGTCGCTTGTAAATCTCGCATTGCTGTTCGACAATGAGGTCCTATTTGCTAACCAAATACTGTCGGATGAACAAGAGAAATGTTTATCTCCGTGTTGAGATCGTCTTTGTGGTGGTGTTGGTGTCTTGACCAGGTTTTGTGAAATCAGAGTATTTTCGATTCTGATTTTAATTAACAGGTAAAACAGTTTTGTGGTAAGTAGTCCGTCTCTTCAATGATTTTTATGCACATCTCAATGTAGATATTACATATATATGTGTTATGCAATCGAAGTTTAAAATGTATTCCAATTCAAAATTAAAACAATCATTGTTTTACTACAAGAGAAATCGTGAAATTTGTTTCAATTTTGTTAAATTCAATTTGGCCAATTTATCCTCGTATCCACGACCTCGTAAATAACAATAAATTTTAAGAGCATGTGCCCTCATGTATGAATGAGTGTTCTGTAAAACCTTTTGTCGTCAGACGGAAGGCAAAAGTGTTCTGCAGAAATTTATTGCTACCAGAAAATATAATACTGCTGATCGACAAAACCAGTTCTATAATGTAGTTAATTTTCATTGCAGAAAAAAAATAAAAAATTAGGGAATGTGCTTTGAATGACTACAATGGTTGTCATGTCAAATTGATATGCTATATCACCTCCATGCAAGTGCTCGAAACAACCCAGCAAACGTTTGGAGAAATATTTAATGTGAAAAAGGATATTCAGAATTTATCGTAAACGTAAAAGTAATAATTGGGGAAAAAAATGACTCCAGACTTGGGGTCATAACAGTTTATTTTCTGAATATCTCTTACCAAGTTGTGATTAGTCTTACAATGCATCACAATTATCAAACTATCTTCATCACATAAAGAAAAGCAGTAAAAAAAAGAAAGAAAGAAAAAACAGTGCTCAAACCCCTTTCTTGACAAACAGTGCTTTAATCGACTGAGCTACAGTAGCTCCCGGCAGAACCATCACCAATTTTAAAGAAAGTAAAATTGAAGCTGTTAACCTTTCTCTTTATTGGAAGCACTGATTTATTTGATTTTTTTTATCGATAAAATACCCACAATTGTTTTGGTAAAAGTTTGCGTTATAAATATTTCCAATATTGTTCATATTAGAGATTTCGAAATTTGAAATAAAATATACCAACTGTATGAAAATTTCTTAATATTATTTCCAATATCATTCAGGAAATGATCTTATGGAAATATTTGAAAAAGGTCTATACTTGTTATGTACCGAGGACGACTTCGTAGTATACTTTTTTAGGTTTTAGACATTTTTGGCAATATTCCACAATATTTGGTATAATTATTTCTGTATCACTGAATATATTATGTAGGATGTCCGTGAAAATGACCTGAAACAGAACTGACAACATAATTATTGTTCACATTGGCGTCTGTTTCACTCCTCGATAACTCTGGGGGAAATAAACCAAGTATTAGTTGACGAGTTGTGTTTTAATTACCAAATTCCGAATTGAGTTCTATATATAATTCCAATAATTACCCCAAGGATAATCTTTTATATATGCTCGGCCATAGGCAAATTGATGGATTGGAATAATGTACGAGCTTTTCACGCCAGTACAATATGTAAGGCCTATGTGGCTAGAAGAGTCCTTATTTAGAGTATGGTCAAATATTAACCCTCGACAGGCATCAAATATCAATATGGCGCCAGCTCGTATAAGCGAGAATGAACTCCCGCCGGACATCCTTTGTACACTCGCTGTGGTGTGACCAATGTAATGTGATCATCTAACCGAATTTAATATACCAGCTGAGCAGAACTGTCTTCCACCAGGGACTTCATCTCCATTATATGTAAGTTACGTAATGATAATCGAATATGTCTGTAGTGCCTTAACAATGTGTTTGAATATATAGACATAGTGTGTACATGTTAGCACAAGTAAACATTTATTCCTATGACAATTTCTTTTGCTTTACGCACTCGATAGTGAAAAACGTCCAACAATATAGACGGAGATAAGCGGGGTTAGTTACCCTGAAGATAAAATCTCGCTTACAAATGCCAATTAAATAAAATCTTGTGGCTATGTGTCACAAACTGCATTCACTTAAACTTTAACTGACCGTATTTAGAAGTCCGATCTAGGCCATTTTAAACATGTTGTCTTATAAGCTGTGCTATATAGTACAACTGTAGATACACAGTTAAGGCTTTTTATATTGACGTAAGAAAGGACCTGATCATCCTGTCTGGTAAGACCTTATATATATAGCTAACAACGTCTAGCCGCATAAGGATACAGTAATGATGTAGTACTAGATAACATTGTATTTCGTATATGTACTGGTACCCATTCCGTCTATAAAGGGATTTTGTCCGTTTGATTCCTGGGGTTAGCAAGGGTCGAACTCACCCTGGGGGTTATTGTCCGTAACGGTGACATTCGGTTTCCGACATCGGTGTTGACTATAAGCTCCTCTCAGCAGTGTCTCTTTTAAGTAGAAAATGAAAAAAGTTGCATATCATGTAATTTTGGATCATGCAGAAAAGCCACCAAGATTGAGCATGACGACCATAGTCTGTACGTTCATAGAATCCATAGCATATCTTGTGTGTCAACACCATTACTTGCTAGAGTACAATGTATTCTTCCATGACTCATCTCAGAAGTGTATCATGTACATTAAAACCTTTCTAGCAGATATCCGAGTCTTCGTCATGAGTGATACTATGAGAATATCCTCACTTCAAATCATATCAACAGGCCATTATACTTAACCGGGAAGATAGCATGTGTGAAGGTCAAAACCTCTCAAAATGCACACGAGTCAACATCTCTCAAAAAGCCATTATACTTCATTGTGGGGATAGTTTGTGTGCATGTCAAAACCTTTCAAAAGACACACCATCGTGAGGTCAAATAAGTGAAATACCCTTGAGTACGACGTTAAACACCAATCAATCAAACAAACAAACTTAACAATCGTCAGGTTATCCTGTGTGTCGAAGACACTCCATTGTGTGGATAGCTTTACTGAGCCTGTGTGAGAACCTCTCAATAATCGTGACGCGAGCCTGTGTGACAAACCCTCTCAAAATGTCATTGTACTCCATGGTGAGAACATCTTGTGTGCATGTCAACACCTCTCCAACGACATAAAACACTCCATAATGACCATATCCTGCGTGTCAGAACCTCTCAATAATCTTCAGGCCATCCTGTGTGTCAATACTTTCAAAATGCACCAAACTCTCCTTCCTGAGGTTATAATGTGGGTCCAAACCTATCAAAAAAGGCCACTACACTTCATCGTGAGAATAGCCTGTGTGCGTGTCAAATCCTATCAAATTACACAACACACTCCATCGTTAGGAACCCTACAGAGCCTGTGTGTAAGAACATCTCCATAATCGTGAAAATAGCCTGTGTGCGTGTCAAAGCCTACCAAAAGGCACAACACACTCCATCGTTAGGATAACCCTACAGAGCCTATGTGTAAGAACATCTCCATAATCGTGAAAATACCCTGTGTGCATGTCAAAACCTCTCAAATGGAATAAAAACTCCATCGTCAGGATACCCTAGGTGTCAACCCATATTAAAATGGAATTATACACAAACCCTCTCAAAATGCCTCTATACTCCATCGTGAGAATATCCTGTGTGCATGTCAACGCCTCTCAAAAGACACAAAACACTCAATGGTGAGGATGCCCTTTGTTTCGAACCCTCTCAAAAGGCACACGACATTCCATTATGAGAATATTCTATGTGCATGTCAACACATCTCAGAAGGCCTCTCTTAAAAGGCACAAAACACTAAATCCTGGGTGTGCGTGTGATTCTCACTAGTAAACCCTAAAGGCGTAAGAAAGTATACATCGTTACTGTTACCTGATGGCACATGTATATGATACGAAAAACCGGGGAAAAAAAAAACATTTATTCAAAGAAAAAATTATTTTGTTCTAAAATACAAAATAAATCAATGAACATTGATATATGTTAAGGGAACCATTATTATATTTCACATAAAATAAATTTTAAAGGTCTAATCCAAGACTTATATTTTATCCAACACTGTTTGACAGTCCAATAAGTTTTTGCCTACACTTCGGGCAATACACTGGTGTTATCCGTTTGGCTCCCACGTGAATATACCTTGTCGGAATCATCCAGCAACAATATGCGACTCGTGTAGGCCTTTTCCATTGTTGTATTTGAATCATTGTCACCTTGGGACAGAATATATGAAAGTTATACTCATAAATTTATTAAGCCATATTGGTTTGGTATGGGTTTTTTTTACTTAGTTTGATCTAAAATACGTCAGTGGCGTGCCATAGTTTTTTCAGAATTAGAAATCGTCATTGTGATCTTTTTGTTGTTGTTGTGTTTTTGAATATAAAGGTCTATTGTCTAAGAAAGATAGCAAATTGGGTTGAAAGTGTTGGTTTTGAAGCAAGATCAAGAGTACTATGCATTCACAAGAATGGGGCAAGATATTCTTCCTGAGTGGACTAGGTCATTCAGATAGTTATTTCTGATACAGATAACTTCTGTTCATCATCGGTATTCTCTAACCTCTTGTTATCGATTATTATTCCACACACCATTCTTTGCATGCCTTCTCCGATGATATACGTGCATATCTTCCTATACAATAACTAGATACCATAACACATGGGAAATTTCGGCAAAATTGTTTATTACTTAATTTATTTTCCAGTTGTGTTTGCTGCATGGGAGGAGTACTGTGGCTGGGGGGAGGTGGCGCGGAGGCATTCGATATCTTGTATTGGTAACCTACGTTGTAGTCAGTCATTTTGAAAGAGTACTGTATAATCGCATAATTAACTTTCCGTCCTAAGATATACACTGAAGCGAAAATTCAAGAAAACATAAAAAAGATAAATTTTCAAACATTTTATAACAATTACTAATATTGTCCAAAGCATTGAATAGTTTTTTCTTACAAAAAAAGCTAATTGAGATCCCCAATTTTTGACGCGTATATGTAACCAACTTTAAATTTGAAAGTGCAGCCATCTCGGCCATGTCGCAATGTCACGCAACCTATATCTGAAACGGACACTACCGGAGCTAGTCTAAAACAACAAAAAAATCAGCGAAAAATTGCTTTCTTCAGACGTTCGGATTTGTTTGCTCGCTTAACTAGAATCATGTTGTTGCATTTTTTGTATCTCTGCACAACAGGTGATCGGAACCGGTTGCCGGTACTAATGGCAAAATCATCCGGAAGATGGGTTCATGACTTCATGTCCTGACAGAAATGTATTTGCTTACAAATCGCATCTATTATATTTTTGTGCTTATATATTCCCGTAACCAGATGAGCCGATACCATTTTCTGTGATATTCGAACCTATCTTTGGGCTTCCCATGCATCTGATTGGATAAAGTCGTTTCAGACAATCCGACATTTGCTGGCTCTTCAGCAAACGGATCTTCCTGGTTGAGGTACGAGTGAAGGTTGACCGTTGGTTATATTAGCGTCTGTCATCGGGTGCTAGGACTTCAGTAAGATCAGTGTTTTGGTCCCTAATTTCCCACCAGTCTGTCAGTTACAGCCGGACATCAAACATGCTTCCATACTCAGTAGGTCAACTGTGAGGAATTCCGAAGGCATCAAACAATGTCAACTCGGCTGGCACGCTCTGTAATTCTAAGGTGAAAATAAATCACAAAAACCTTAATGAAAAGACAAAATTACTGTCTTTTCGATTGTGTTTTCTGATTACTTCAAATGCTTCACTGTTATGATGTGGATATTCGGTCATATACTGCTAACCGAGTAAGCTCAATGAGTAATTTGTGATTGGTGACGATATATCGTACAAGTTTCTAAATTGTGATGCTTATAGGTAGAGCGAATATTGGTTATGGAAACAATGAAATTATATATGATCAGGAAGAAGTGGTATTAATTCAAGACAATTGATAATAAGACTGGGTTGGAGTTTTTGTGGATGGTTCTTTGAAGTGACCAGGTGGTACTAAAACGATACCACAACTAAAGATGGGTTTTCGGAACCGTGGGGTCTTGGTATATAGTCTTGATCTGCTCGATTCCGTATTCCTATATGTAAAATTATTTCGGTTACGGGACATTTAAAATCCTTGTAACCACCTGCTTGCTTCTGAATTGTAATCCAAGCTCCTGACTGCACAGTGCTCGACAGTGAATGGGACGTGTACTTTTATAGAACTTTGGCTTCTCTTTTAGTGTGAGACATTTATATCTCGAATGTATTGATACGTCCAAGAGTAAAAATGTAAAAGAATGTGTCGGTTTCCAATGAAAACGTTACTGCCCATTACATTACATTACATATATGCATTATTATTATTGAAAAATTATTTCAAATACGCCCAAGCCACTAAACTCGTCACATTGTAGTCGACTTTATCGTTATGTCCAGTTCTTCTAGGTGACCATTATGGCAGGTTGACCACGTGTGACTTCTGTACCTGTACACAGAGGCAGCAGGTCATAGGTCGTAGGGTCCAGCTTAAACCAATGTGCATGCGGCTATTGTTTACTAAGGTCTGAGACAACACGCTGTTCACGAGCTGTAAGTTTACTGCCCACCACAAATCTTCACACAGCGATTCGCCTTTCAACAACAGGCATGATTTCATCTGCCATATGCAGCATATCATAACTTCTGCTTTTTCAAACGTACGGCTTTGTGCCATCGTTTGTCGTGTATGTCAATATCCACAGCGCTACCGCTTCATAGAATCTTCATATAATACGCCTGTTATCCAGGATTTGCATGTTTATCGCGAAATGA
Source organism: Mopalia ciliata (assembly GCA_034783835.1). Classification (NCBI taxonomy): domain Eukaryota; kingdom Metazoa; phylum Mollusca; class Polyplacophora; order Chitonida; family Mopaliidae; genus Mopalia; species Mopalia ciliata. The sequence continues at coordinate 9,967 of JAVFBW010158909.1, forward strand.
TGCAGTTTGTCGATAGTAAAATTGTTTAACCATGCAGGAAGTTATTTCAACAAATATGGGTATGACCTTCGTGTATGTATCATGTGCGTTAGTCCAGACTGTCGTATCGAACAGAGCGCCTCTTACGGGCTGATCAGGCAAGGGAAGTGTCAAGGCTTTGGCAAACACATCTGCATTTTCAGAGAGCTTAGTCTTGACTTTTGGTTAGACATAACAACTCTATCGATTACTTGTAAAGAAGAATTCACTTTATCAAAACCTTGAGCTGAAACTGACTTTGCACAGCCGAGATCTTTAAAGTTATGTTTAAGCTTTGGACAATATAGAAATGACATTGGGTCTACTGTTATAAAACTATATAACCGTCTAGTAATACATTACAAATGTGTCATTGGGATCCACCTTTAGCTAAAATACCACCCAATACAAAACCTGCGAAGTCCTTGAACAAAGCTCTACACCAATTGTTATTACCTCGCCAAACCATTATGCTTTGAACAAAACGAAACGTTTTTAGCTTTGTCGCGTTCTCTTTCAGCCCTATGTTTGTTTGCAACCAGTTACCATCAGATATATTTCAGATAATAACATTGTATGAGTTTAACTAATGATAGCCTATCTCAAGAACTGTGAAATTTAATACCATGCATGCAATACAATCCATTGGATCCAATCGGAACATATTCTTTGCATTGTTATGGATTTATTTTGACAAAGGTACTTTTAATATATACATCAACACCATAAGGACCCAGTCTGATTTTAATAACAGTTGTGTTCTTGTAAGGTCATTTGAAAGGGTAGCTTTAGCCTTAGCAAATTGACTTATATGCAAATAGGTTAAATATAGGCCTACTAACTGACATCTGTTGCCCATTTTAAGGTTAGGAATAACTGTCCATTATTTGGCTTATTGATATAATAAGGACAATCCCAGTCGACGCTGCGAGTTTAGATACAGCTGTTATGCACAGACGGTTTTTAAGATTTGCGTTAATGAAGCGTCTTTTCAATTTAAGGTGAGTTCGATTTCGAACATTTGTTGTGACGTCAAACGCTCGTCCAGCTAACCATCTGTCATTGCAATTTGGACTATTTTGACCATGTATAAAAAAAATTTACTGTTGCTTAAAGAAAGCATTCCTGATCGATATACAGTTTAGGAGATTAATTTATTGTATGTCCATTCAACTAAGGGATTCCTTATTGAAATTCACAAATCCAAGATTCTATAATTTTCCTAAAATAGGAGGTAATTAAAATTTGCTTTCTCTTCAAAAAGCCATGCATTCTATATGATGTCTAATCTTATTCTAGCATGTGTTATACAATGATGGTACCTGGATCTATTCTGTCTAAAGATTATCCCTTATCATAAAGATATATTCTCCCGGGCGTCAGCTGCTATTGATTATATCGCTCTTTTGTTGTCATCTGTATGTAAACGGTTTCCCTGGGTGAGAAGTTAATTAAGGTTATTTCACTGACATGATTGTGCCAGCCTAATAGAGTATGTGAAGGACACCTTCGACAACACTGGCGATAAACATGAACAAATAGGATCTATGCTGCGAGATTACCAGGGCAAGAAGAGAGCACCATTCAGGGCAAGAAGAGAGCACCAGGGCAAGAAGAGAGCCCCATTCAGGGCAAGAAGAGAGCACCATTCAGGGCAAGAAGAGAGCACCATTCAGGGCAAGAAGAGAGCACCAGAGCAAGAAGAGAGCACCATTCAGGGCAAGAAGAGAGCACCATTCAGGGCAAGAAGAGAGCACCATTCAGGGCAAGAAGAGAGCACCATTCAGGGCAAGAAG
>JAVFBW010158920.1:0-11780 GCA_034783835.1 Mopalia ciliata
CCATTTTAATTACGGAAAACGTATGGGTGCCCAAACTATTTTAAGCCCAAATGAATGTCAATATATTACTATTTTCATAAATTCCTGTTAAAATCAAGCTAAAAGTAGGTTCAGAACACTGATTATGGTCTGAAGAATTTGGGATAGGAACCAGGGAAATTTGTCGAAAAACTGCCTGACTAACAACAAGTGGGTTGGATCTTCTGTTAACTGGTCTCAGTCTACAGACACACTCAATAGGGCATGTAAGTCTACAGACACACTCAATAGGGAATGTCTCATTCCCTTCTGCTGGACTTCCAGGAATACCTTGTTCAAAGTATCTCAATATGTTTTAAATACATAGGTAATGATTGATTTTGGAGCATTTTTAATGGATGAAGATGGAACATCTTTAGTGTCATAGACTACAATCAATGAGAAGTTAGAAGATATAAAAGACCTTAATAACAAGAAATAATCCCCGGTTCCGGTCGCCCTTCAGCCCAACACCAAAGTAAAAAATAAAAATGAATGCCCCAAAAGTCTTTAGTCCTGTGCGGACACCAGAAAAAGTTTAAATGTTTTTGTTTTTTAAACTTTCACTTTCTCTTTAAGAGATACCTAAGAGGAATCTAAAAATTGGAGTACATTGTCAGGACAGAAGTGAAAATTATGAAAGTCCAAGATTTCTTAACCAAAATCTGAATAATGGAATTAAATGTTTAACAAATGTATTAACATACTGTGTCAATAAAATACACCTGGAAAATAAGATATTCAATATTTTTCTTCAAGACAGAAACTTATACATAAAATTGGAGTTGAATTCCTGTATTTCTAACTCGACCACAATTTTTGTTTCCATTAAAACAGGCCCTGAAACATGAAGAACAAAAATATGTTTACCCACCCAGCAGTTGTAGTCTGTGTCGCAGTAATCGAAGAGACGTCTTGGATTATTCGGATAAAACCAACCGTATTTCCTTTCTCTACATGTACATTTTGGTGATCTTTGAGGCGTTTGACAATTCTTTAACGCGCTGGAATTTATCTGTGGGATCGAAGTACGCATTCTGAGCACATCAGTCTTTGGCGTTTTCCTCACAGACGCAAAATTTAGCGTCTGAGTTTTTTGCGGCGATTGCCACACTGTGCTACAAGTATACATCGTTACCAATGAAAGGTTATTTTCAGCCACTTAATTCCCGTTCTCAAACGACCGAAAGAGATTTCTGGAGAGACGAATGGATGTTATTACTATCTAGATTGTCTTCAAGAAATTGCCCCCAGTTAAAAACCTTGAATACTGTGGGTTATGTACCCCAGAGATAAAAGCAACGGCCAAACTGGGCCCAAAGTCATTCAGGTGAACCTTTTTTCAACTGTCCTGAAAAACATCCTTATATATTAACTGGCTGGTCAGGTTGATGTCTAGCCAAGCGTAAAGTCGATTGCTTCCTTAACCAGATTTTCAATAAATTCACCGAAGTATCAAACATTGTTTTGATCCTGATTCCATGACTTGTGCCGTGGGCTAGCCAATAACACCTATACAGCCCTTAGGGAAGCTTCAATAAGTATGGTATATTAGCTTTTATCGCCCACTTGATACGGGCAGCAAAGCTTAATTCCGGACCCAAAAGGGCATAATGATATAAAGTGGAAATTTCCATGCTTAATGGAGAAGTGCCCTAATGGGAATCTAAACGAGAAGTTGTTCGTCTCGCCGTTACGCTCCCGCCCTCAACTTGTATCTATCATTGCCATCACACCTATAGGAAATTTAGTCAATACTTTCCTGCAATCAGAGAACCCATGATAGTCATTACGACATGTCGATGGAATGCTCCAGTGGTCTTATCAGAAGAGGGGAGTTAAGTCTGTTAATTAGACGAGAACGTCATCATTGATGTGATCATCATTAAGATCACTTGACTGATCCTTTCTGATAAACACGCAGACAGACAGAAATTGGCAAAAACTTCTCAACCACTTAAAAAAAGTTCATATACAAAAGTCAATGGCACAAAAACACACCCAGAAGGTCTATAAATTTCTTAATAATTATTTTTAAACAATAAAAACAATTAAGTTGTAAACAATAAGAAAGAATGTTTATAAACAAAGACAACAGCACAAACACACACACACTGTTTACAATATTTTTTTTTAATTTCATCATTCACAACTTTAATAAAAAGTTAAAATAAATAAAAATTGGCATTAACAAATTTCATATTAAATTAATTTAATAACACAAATGTTTAGAATTTAAATTATTTTGTTGACGATTTAAACAGCTAAAAGGAAAAAGAAGTAAAAAAATATAAGTCAAAGAAAAAAGCAACCCTTTGATATTAAGAAAAAGAATTCTAAAAGATTATTTCAAAATTTTAAATGAGATTATTTTTTTATAAAACATTTTTATAATTTAATTTAATTTTTATTGTATTTTTATTGTTTATATTCTTTTATCAATGAATCTGTTCACAGTATGCTTGATAATTAACCAATTTTAAACCAGTAGAGCAGTAATAATCCATACAAGCATGTGTTATCTCCTGAATTCTCACCATTAAGTTAATCAATATTTGACAGTAATTATCATATCTGTTTAATATGACCATAATGTCATTTGATAAAGTTTGATAATTTACCAATGAGTTCATTCATATAGCCATTAGAGAGGGTGCAGATTATAAACAAAATAAAGCAGTAAAGCAAAAGCAGTCTCATAAATGTCCATCACAAATGTGACAGTAATTATCATATCTGTTTTGACCACTAAGCCCTGTGATAAAAGTTTGATAATTTACCAATGAGTTCATATAGCCATTAGAGAGGGGGCAGATTATAAAGAAAATAAAGCAGTAAAGCAAAAGCAGTCTCATAAATGTCCAACACAAATTTGACAGCAATTATCATATCTGTTTTGACCACTACGCCGTGTGATAAAAGTTAGATAATACTATCAGGAAGGCGGTGTCAGTCATGTTAATAACGTATTGACTATCAGTACTGTAAAGTATCAAAGCTGTTACATAACAATTTATTGAGACTTGGATAATGCCAAGTGCCAGTAGCTTGAAAGGCTATTACATGTAATTGCTATAACCCGATGATAAAATCACTAATAGGGGATAAGAGGGAGAGCTTCAACATGACGGAATGTCGTCTTAAAGCGGATCAAATTTAATATGGATTCAAGCAACCCTCCCAGGATGAATCGACTGGCATGTGTTTGGTAGAAATGGTCAATTTTCACCTATTTCACTATGAGACTACTGAAAGTGTGGATAAGAAAAGCCATGAGGTACAATAGGAAACACCTGAAGTCCTATTGTTGCCCCTGCAACCGTCCCAATGCACCTCTGCAATTGGCAATTGCCGAGGTGTTTGCCGAAGCTCATACAACTAGCCATGGCAAAAAAAGTTGCCGAGGTAATCTCATTCAAATAACAAATCCATAAAAGTTTTTTTGATAAATGAACCAAATGCGAATATTGATTATCGTTCATATTTTACCGGTAGCCTGTTTTGAGTTTATTTTTCATAGTTTCGATTTACTCAAACTGGATTAACAATTTTTCGGGAAGTGTAGCAAGTTAGTATGCAAAATTGAAATAAAACAGATTTTTTGAGCTTCAGAGTATTTTTTATAGTCTTTTGCTAAACTTGTAAAAATTGCCGAGGTAAACTTATTTTTGCTGAGGCAAACTGAATTAGCCTCAGCACTTTTTTTGCTGAGGCATATTTCTGAATTGGGAGGATTGCAGTGAATGGTAAATTGGAGCCGGATGAGGAAGCGCACATGCTACTACTAGGCGGAGGGCTTAGTTAAAAAAGGAAAAACAGATAACATGTTTACGTCTACTCTTACATGACTCGAACATAAAAACGAAAATCTGTCTCACAAAACCATTCTTACCTCCAAAGATTCCTCATTAGCCAATTTGATTTTTTCCTCAAATTCCCTATTCTGGTTTTCTATTTCTTCTTTGCTCTTTCTAGAGTCCTTATTCAATAAAATAAAGTTATAATTGAATAGAGTAGTTTGGAATTGCCATTACAAAACTTAACAGATGGAACTGCAACTGGATATCAAGTACATGTAGCTGTAAAAGTTGCTGTAACGAATAGTTTTAAAGACTATTGAGACCACCTCTGGAAAAATGTAAAATTTCTCGCAACCACTAATTTTCGGGTTTAAAATTTCTCACCAGATTCTATATACTCAGAATACAATTTGAAATAAAAAAAATCTTATATATTATGCATTTAACTTTTATGTGATTTTATTCAACCTTTTTTGGTTTGACATTGATATTGAAATGGGTTTTATAAAAAATTAAAATAATTTTTATTTATTTATTTATTTTTTAAAAATTTCTCACCAGACATAGGATTTCACGCAACTGTGGGTCGCATGATTTTCAACGGTGATTGCGAAAATAATGTCCCCTGCAACAGTGGGCCTTTATGTCATTCATTTTAGTCTACATTTGTTTACAAAAACAACATCATAATATTTTCTGTGCTTCGGATAACCATTAGGCATTACATTTGAGTAAATTGTTTAGAATCATAAGGACCAGATTCTTAGTTTGTTTGTTTGTTTGATTGGGGTTTAACGTCGTACTGAGTGGTATTTCACTTATATGACGATATGCCAGCCCAATGGGCGAAGGAAACCACCCTCAACACCCCTGGCAACAAAGAAAGACAGGATGGGACAAATACAGGACAACAACAGGACGCAATACAGACACTCCAAACAGATCGGCTTTCTGTTCCCCTTTAGCTCTGAGAGCCCCAGGGCAACATAAAGCTCCCTCCAAACACCCATGCAGATTCTTAGTGCCCTGGATTAACATTATCCCACAACGTTTCTCAATCTGTTCAAACAGTGAAATGTTTCGGGACCTAGTACTAATGAGTAGATTACTTACCACATATTTCTTTGACATCTCTTGTCTTAGTTTTCTCTCTGTCAGTACTTCTTCATCTTTCCGCTGCACAAGTTCCCTTGTTTTAAACTGGGCTTGAGCAAGGTCTCGTAATTCTGACTGTAAAGATCCCATCTGTCCTAATAGATCTCCAATGGACTTGGCCTAAAACATAAAAAAAAGAAGTTAAGAGAAACCCATACATAAATATTATAACTTTGGGGTTTAACATCTTACTCAATGTTATTTCACTTATAAGACGATGAATTGTCCACTTCAACCTGCCTAATTACGGTGGTAAACTGGGAACAAACCCCACAACCATGCATCCCCCCAATTTCTGAAGCCATATCTTGGGATTCACTCAGCTGATTGTCGACAGACTGACTCGATCCTGTGAACAGTACATCAATGTAAGATAAGTAACCGCATATGTTACCACTAAGCTACCTCTGTGGGCCATAACACATAGGAGAAACAAAAGTCTAAACGACCTAATGGTTAAGGCAAAACTTCCCTGTGGATCAGACAGCTTGAACATGTAACTTCAACATTCCTTATTAGATATCCCAGATTGAAGGTGGATTTATTCTTAACCTGTGCTAAATATTTTGAGGGACAGATTTTCATCAGGCATATAAAAGAAACCCCACAGAGTACCATTCCATATAAAAAATTACTACACAAAACATTTTTCTAAATCAAAATAGCTAAGATGTTTTTAACAGAAGCTAATAAAACTCCAACGTAAGTCAATTTCCATACCATCCATTGAAAAATCAAGAAAATTGGTAAATTAATAAGGAGTCAAAATTGTCATAAAAATAACAATCTTTATTTATTTATTTATTTATTTCAATGACTGTTTGTTTGATTTGGGTTTAAACCTCAAGTGTATTCAGTTAGATGACAACCTAACCTGTCATAAGAAAGCTGTGTACAGACTTTGTGTTCAACCCACAGCATTAATAAAATAGTTTTCAAAGCTGCTTGCACTACAGATGGACAGAGAGAGGGACGAACAGACAAACAAGGGATAACGGACAGATGAAACACAATGACTAGACGGAGGGATAAAGGACAGAGGAATGCATTGTCCGAGTGATGAAAAACAGACAAAGGGACGACAGATAGACCAGGGGTGAAAGATAGCGAGGAATAAATGGACAGAGGAGCAGACCGACCAGGGATGAACAGAAGGATGAACAGACAGATGAACAAATGGACAGATGAGGGATAAACGGACAGAAGTCTCAACTGAGGATTCAAGATAAAGGTCACCAGTACAATCAGGCTGACAAAGGACTGACTCCAGGACAAACTGGAAGAGCAAAATCCACAAGAGATAAACAGAGGAATAAACAGACAGACAGAGGTCCCAATGGACAACTCAGGACAGAGGGACAAACAGATGAAGTATAAATGGACAGACTCAGGATAGAAGGACAGAGGTACAAACAGATGTAGTATAAATGGGCAGACTCAGGATAGAAGGACAGAGGGACAAACAAATGAAGTATAAATGGACAGACTCAGGATAGAAGGACAGAGGGACAAACAGATGAAGTATAAATGGACAACTCAGGATAGAAGGACAGAGGGACAAACAGATGAAGTATAAATGGACTGACTCAGGGACTAACGGGAAGACCAGGGATAAACAGACAGACAGAGGAGCAGACTGACAAGCGATAAACAGAGAAATGAACGGACAGACAGAGGTCCCACTCCCAATGGACAACTTAGGATAAAAGGACAGAGGGATAAACAGACCAACAAGGGATAAACAGAAAGATGAACGGCAGATGAAAAAAGGGGAAAGATGAGGGAGAAGTGGACGGACAGAGGAACGAACAAATGAGGGATGAATCTACATTCTCCTCAGGCTCCACCCTTGGTCTGGAGGCTAATAATTTCTTTGTTACCTGTTGTTTATTTTTCTCGATGTATTCATCTCGAACACTCTCCAAATTATCTAACTCTGCTCGTACATTCTGAAAAGAAAACAAAGCTTTAGAAATATACACTAGAAAAGAAGCAATCATAGATTGCTTGAATGTATGAAAGTTTGCGAAAAAAGTTTTACGTTGCACATGTTGATATTGTGAATAATGTTCTATGAAAGTTTCAAACTCATACTTTGAATGGTAACTGAGTTATGGTCCGGACAAGATATGTTGGAAGACAGACAGCTAATTTTCATAATTTAGGTTGAAATTTTCATAAATTTTCGGGGAAAAGTTTTACGTTGTACATGTCTATACTGTGAATTATGTTCTATGAAAGTTTCAAAGTAATATGTTTGAATAGTAACTGAACTATAGTCCTGACAAGATATGTTGGAAAGCAGACAGCTTAATAGCATTATTTAGGTAGACATTTGCATAAATTAGTGGGAAAAATTCCATGATGCATACATGCATATAGGGAAGGATGTTAAGTGTAAGTGTTAACATGGCATGCTACATAGTAACTGAGTTATGGTTCGGGCATGAATGGCCCGCCGGACGGAAAAACTAATCTCTATATGTCCCACCTATATATTTTGCATAGGGGCAAGAAGGTGAATAATGTTGTATGAAAGTTTTCAAGTAATACGTTGAATAGTAACTGAGTAATGGTCCGGACAAGATATGTTGGACGACAGACAGCTAATTTGCATAATTTAGGTAGAAATTGCATAAATTTGCGAGAAAAGTTTTATGTTGCACATGTCTATATTGTGAATAATGTTCTATGAAAGTTTCAAAGTCACATGTTTAATAGTAACTGAACTATGGTCCTGACATGGTATGTTGGACAGCAGACAGCTAAATAGCATTATTTAGATAGAAATTTGCATAAATTAGTCGGAAAAGTTTCATGATGCGCATATGCATATAGGATTTGTTTGTTTGTTTGATTGGGGTTTAATGTCGTACTTAAGGGTATTTCACTTATATGACAACCGATTGTCCACTTCACACTGTACACAGCCTTATTACGGCGGAAACCTCATAAAAACCACCCCCGCCATTGCCGGAGCCACAACATGTGACTCGCTCATATACCTGATAATCGAAAGGCGGACTCAAACCAGTGAACGGTAAATCGAGGCATGTTCAGTTCAAGAAGCGCGCTCACTACCACTGTGCATATAGGGAAGGATGTTAAGTGTAAGTGTTAAAATGGAATGCCTCATAGTAACAGATTTATGGTTTGGACAAGGTATATTGGGTCACAATTCAATAAATGTTGCTTGTCATTGCTCAAACCTTTTCTTTCAACTCTCCCCTAAGCAACCTCATGAATAATCCTAAAAGACTAATTAAATAACAGTTCAACTCAATGAAAAGCCCCTTGTTGGGCATTTTGGGTAGCAAATTTCAACAAACCTTTAAACTCAGAGCTTGTTCTTCCATTTGTTTCTTAGCTCTTGTCATGTGATCAATCTGTGTCTTCTGATTGGCTAGTTTTAAACGGAGCTCCTTCATAGCTGTTTCGTGTTCAGATACTTTATGTCGTAGCTCCAAGTTAGCTCGGGACAGTTCTCCATTCTTGACAGACATCTCTTCATTATGTTTCTTCAACTGGTGAGAAAACAAGAACATGGATTGTACCTTAATAGTGAGTCGCATTGGAATTTTTTCTACCAAACTCGAATCAAACTCCAAAGCTAGATTGTTTAATTATGTGTTGTTCTAAGCATTTGTTTGAGTTTCATATAAATCTGTAACTCCGTATAAGTAAAAAACATATATATGATATATTAATTGCTTTATTGTTGTTTAATGCTGACTTTAAAAGGGTATTTCACTTATATGACGGCGGTGTATTTCTGAACAATTAACATCAACACAGTCATCATGTGTTTGTTTGTTTGATTGGGGTTTAACGTCGTACTCAAGGGTATTTCACTTATATGATGATGGAATGTCCAATTCATTGCACCTAGCCATATTACGATGGAAAACCCAGAGAAAACTTCATAAAAACCACCCCCGCGATTGCCAGAGCCACAACATCTATTTATATAAATGTGTTAAAATGGAAACCATTTTCTTTTGATATATTTTTAATAGATTTTGTTGTACATTAATCACCTTCTTGTTGTAGGGATAGAAGTTTTTACAGAGACTTTAAAATCAAACTCTGAAAGAATCTGTTTCTATGTATATGTTTTACCTCTGATATATCTTTGTTGGATCTCTTTGTACATTTATCTCGCTCTTGTTGTAGTTGTTCTCTCAAATTGTTCAGGCGTTCTTCATACATCAACAATTCATTCTTAATTCTTTTCTGATCCTTCTCCCTGTCAAAACAAAACAATAATGGGTAAAATATTTTGTTTGTGTTCATACGCTAACAAATTCTTGTCCAAAGAATTTAGCAAAAAAAAAAGTAGAGTACAAGTACCTAACTTTACACGTTTGGCATTGCAGATTGAAATATGAGCTGTAAGTTATAGTCAAACATGCAGATGTTTTCAGACAGTGTAGCATTTTTAGTTCTAGTTCTGCCTGCATGGACTTCATACTACTGTTGCTCCAACTGTGGATGTGTTTGTATGACACAGAACTTCCAGTTACCTTTAATCTTTCTGAGGCGAGGGGCAAAAGAATATCATCCTATTAAGCGCATTTTGAATTAAAGAACGGAACAACAGTAGTTAATTGAGGCTACAACAGTTACTTATGGGTGACATCTCCCAGAAAGGAGCATTCATTAGGGAACGTCTCCATCTAGCTGACGTCATAGACGTATTCATAACAAAATCCATACGAATGAACAATTTAGAGGTGTTTATAGAGTATACGGCGGTAATGCGTTTGACTCTAGCCCCTTGTTCTGTTGAGCCGTGAGCTGCTTCGCCGTAAAACAACATAATCATGCGCCAATCAACACATGTCAGTGCCCTTCTCCACCGTCGTAATGTCCATGTTCGTAGAATCAGACGTGGAGTGGATCACGACGGCTACATGATCGGGTCGTAAAACCAGATTCAACCATACGCCTAAGCAAATCACATTGGGTGGAGAAGCTAAACACAGTATTATTAGTAAGTTTCACAAGCACAGACTCAGTCCTAGTAACAAGTTATGTAAATCCATGATAACAATGATATCCAACGAGGGAATAGATTTGTTTGTTTGTTTGATTGGTGTTTAACGTTGTACTCATGAGGGAATTGAAACAGGGAACAGTACGCAGAAGGAAGATCTGAATTCTGACGTGCTAACCCATGTGCTATTACCCTTGTTCTGTATTAAACATTTTTAAAATGGTCAAACCTTGATTCCTTTAGTTTTTCAATAAGACAGTCTCTCTTCATTAAATCTGCTTGTAGTTTATCTACTGATGTCTGAAGTTCAGAGTTTGAGTCTAAAACATCCTCTAATGAACTGGCCATTTTGGTATTGTCGCTACGGCAACACTTTAGAGCTTTCCGTAAAGGTTCCAGCTGAAATATTTAAGTAGGAGACGTATATTAAAGGAGACAAAAGAAATATATTTAATAAATTTCAAATGTCACCCCTTTGACATTTTTACTTTTTGTGTGATGTTTTATTAAAAATGGAATGCCATTTCTTTAAATAGTTGCTTTATGGTAAAGTTTTAGCTCATTTCGTTGTTTCAAACTAGCCTCAAGAAAAGATATATACTGCAATAATTTTACCCCAATTTAGGCCTAACTAAATAAATTGAACATTACCTCATTTGACTCCAGTGTTTCCAAGGTAACTAGACGTTGTTTCAACAAATCTGCCTCTCTCTGTAATTCCCGAACCATTTTTTTAGCTTCTGACCTAAGTTTGAAAATTAATGTGATAAGGATAACTTTGAAGTACATGAACTTTAAATGATTGTTAGTTTCAGCTTATATACCACTCGGTAATCACAAGATCCCTTCAACCAACTGCAGAATTTTCAATAATTTCAGGGGTATTGCACTAATATGACAACAAGTTGTCCATTTCAAACTAGCTTACGTTTCAGAAGTGAGTTGAGGAATCTAAGATAACTATCTGCTTAGCTTATTTTCAGAAGTGAGTTGAGTAATTTGAGATAACTATCTGCTTACCTTACTTTTCATAATCGAGTTGAGGTTACTATCTGCTTAGCTTAATTTTCAGAAGTAATTTGAGATAACTACATGTATCTGCTTAGCTTACTTTTCAGAAGTGAGTTGAGTAATTTGAGAATCCCTTTGCCCGAGATCTATCTGTAAGTTTTCTACCCCAATCTGGAGTTGAGAGTGGGAAACCATGACTGCTTCTAAAGTTTGTGTTATTTTCCTGGTGTCTTGCTGATTCTCCTCTAAATGCCGCTCTAAAGTCAAAACCTGAATGGGGGAAAAAACTTTTTTTTGAGAAGGTCAAATTTCATTTTGCACAAAAATGTGTTTGTTTTTTTCATTGATTGGTATTTCACCTCATATTCAAGGGTATTTTACTAAAATCATGACAGATTCTCCATTGCACACTGTTCTTTGTTGTGTAATAAAAAATGTCTGTGGGGCCAGGTACTTGAAATCCTTTTGTTGGTGACACCAGATTAAATCGCTTATAAAGACAGACCATCAACATGTTGGGGAATGTCACAAGACCATCTTTAACAGATTGATTTTAAGACTGCTAACAGCAAGTGCTAGACCATAACAAGACTTCAAATGGACTCTACCGCTACTCAGGAGTAAAAAATGTGGCTCTTATCTTTTCGTGGTTTTTTCGGGTATTTCCAAAGGATGATTATAGTAACATTATATATATTTAGAAAGCAGAGAATTTCAAGATTTTAAATATAATGTCATATTATGAGTCGTTTTATTTTATAATGACAAAAATAAAGGAAAACGTCAAATATTTTTTTAAA
>JAVFBW010158931.1:0-21289 GCA_034783835.1 Mopalia ciliata
TGTTTTTATCCAGATTTCTTGACAACATTTGTTCGAATTACTATAAAAGGCGATGCAACCGAAAGTGTATACGCTATTGATTACTGTGGTGGTTGTATTTTGGAAATGTTTCAAGGACACCGGAGCTGCAAATAGACCCTCGGGTGGGCATTTATTGATAGAAACTCCATAACTGAGAATTGCTGTTAATATGAATTCTCAGTTATATCAGGACTAGGTCTCCCATCAGATAAAATAGACACCTGTAAAATAAACTAGATGTACCTACACGGTGGCCTAATTCTAGCGTCTCCAGTAAAAGCGGCATTTTAAATTGTTTGGATGAAGTTTTCAGTGAACCAAGTACAGTGTGGTGACGGTGGAAGATAACATAGTCCTGGTGCAATTTTTCTGACCACGATCGACTGCACAATTTACTACTCAAAATGGTCCTGGTGTATTACCAAGCGGGCCATTCTAAACATTATTGGTGGACCTACCTGCTGGAGTATCCGGATGAAATCTCGAGGTAGGTCCGCGAATAAGGTTTAGAATGCAAGCGGGCTATACGTACGGCATAGAGGCAAGATCGCTTCCGGTTTGAATCAAATGAGTATCTTGTAGTTATTTCGTTACTTACAAAGCTACCATAAATACGACATAAAATCTGAGCATCCTGTAGTTATTTCGTTATTCCTAGGTAGAATGAGCTAGAATCCATAGTGTGACAAGAAATTAAATAGTTTAATTCTTTCTGTTGATGTTATTATGGTGCCATTGAATGGTCTCGAAGACTGCCAAATGTCAGTACAATTGCACAAGGTGTTCAGAGCCCATATACGTACTGATAAATTGGAATCACCAGCACTAATTACGAAAAATATGTCTCTAATGGAATCCTATAACGATCTTTGGTCATTGCTCGTTCATGCTTCTGTATGGAACCCTCACAATAACTGTTGCAAGTACTAATCCCCTTCTTCTTATATTAAAGAACCGTTGTTGCCGTGCTGGTTCCATTGGTCCCTAAAGAATCGTCATTTTTTTCTAAATAACCTCAAAGAAACATTATTTGTAACAGTATATATGGAGGAAGAAATTAAATGGCGCTTTGAACCACCGGCCCCAGATAGGTATCAGATTCTTTCTTTTAATTTCTCATTTCAAGTTTAACACAAGATGATGGATATAAAAAAAATAGTTAAAAACACATCTGATAATATAATTCCCTGTTTTATTTCATAAATCATATAATAATCATGGTTAAATTAAAAAGGAAGCGACATGCTACGTTAGCAGACAGAAATTACCAAGAAATAAAACAAGATTCAAAACGCATTGAGTGAAATAAATTATTGGGCATTCATCTCCTCCGGTGCACTCTCATTCCAAGTTTGAAGGTCGCACTTGTTGCAACGACAGGTCGGATGTGTTCACAAGGGAGGTAATTTCTAATTACGTTTTAGTCTCCCTTTGTCCATACTTAAATTTGTTTGCAATATTTTACTTTGATCACAAACCGATCTCCTATACCGACGTCCACTGAAATCGAAATAAAAAAAATAAGAAACATTAATAGCAGATGATTCAACCCGGGCAGTACAAAACCCTTACCCTTACTCTACAATAATACGTTATTTTTATGTGATAGGGGTTCAACGACGTACTGAAGGTTATACCAGTCATATGAGTATAGGACCAGCCCAATGGTTAAAGGGAACTATCTTCGACACTGACAATAAACCAAGACACGACAGGACAAACACAAGAAGGAAAGACAAATAGCTCGGTTTCAGACTGTCCTTAAGGGGTGAACAAGACATTTAAAATGCATACCCGATAACGCGTATGTCAACTTAAATAGAAACGAATTCGAAGTAAAGAAGGGAAATGTTCGTTTCTTCTATCGTGGTGACGTAGACAAATCTAAGACATAATAATCAACAGAACATTATGCTGACTTTGACGCAATTTTGTCGAGATCTATTGTATCAGTTGATGGGCGGCGGAAGCGGGAGGATTGGTGGGGCTTAATATTTCTGGGGTTTTGCTTTGGTTGTACTTCCGCCGTCTTTGGGGCTTATTATTAGCTTTAGCGATGACAGTATTGGCACAGTTTACCCACCAGAAGAAAAGGGAGCGCTCACATCTGTCATTTTTCCGAATATAAAATACGGCGTGTCTTCCAACTCTTCCCATGAGCTTCTTTCGCCTTCGTACAATGGATCAACAACAACCAAGAACCCACTCTCGTCGCCGTCACACCCGCTGCTTTCTTCCTGGATAAAAAACCGTCGCCCCAATGTTGAATTCCTGAGATAAATCACACAGATAGTACAATACAGAACACAGTAATAAAAAGGGCAAACCGGCGGAATTGTTGATATTCAGAACACAGTAAAGAAATACACGCTTTTACAAATATTTTTCTGTCTGTCTGTTTTGTTATTGTTTTATTTTCTGTTTGGTTGGGGTTTAACGGCCTACTTAAAAGAAGCCCCCTTCGAAAGCAAATACAAGACAGGACAAAACTAGACAATCATAGGGCGCAATACAAATAGATCAGTTTCATCTTGTTGTCTCTTATCACCGAAAGTAACAAAAAGCCCCATCCCGACCTTCCGCCATCACGTGGAATTGTTAAAATACATATCACAGACAAATACGCAACATGGAATGAATGAAGTACAGATCACTGCAAATGAATAAACACCAGCAAGACATACATTATATGGAATGATCGATAAGCTGACTGGCTGAACACATGCTACAGTCTGACTGGATTGCATGCTACAATCCGGCTAGAACATATGCTACAGTCTGACTGGATTGCATGCTACAATCCGGCTAGAACACATGCTACAGTCTGACTGGATTACATGCTACATGCCGGCTGGAACATATGCCACAGTCTGACTGGATTACATGCTACAATCCGTCTAGAACACATGCTACAGTCTAGATATAATACTTGCTAAAGACCGACTGGAATACATGCTACCGACTGGCTGGAACACTTGCTACATACCATAGGAAACACAAGCTACAGTTTGAATGGAACACATGTTACAGACCGTCTAGAGACTTGCTACAGTCCGGCTAAAATATTTGCTAAAGACTGACTGGAACACACACTACAGTCCGGATGGAGACTTGCTACAGAGCGTCTGGAATATTTGCTAAAGACCGGCTGGAACACATCCTAAAGTCTGAATGGAACACATGCTGGAGTCTGGCTGGAACACTACAGACCGACTGGAATACATGCTACATTTTGATTGGAACACATGCTACAGTCCAGCAAGAGCACTTGCTACAGACAGGGTGGAACACATGCTACAAATTAGCTGAAATACATGATACAAGCTGGCTGAAATACATGCTATAAACATGGGCCATTCCTCCAAATACGTGAGAAATTTTAATTTTGTTGGAAACCGACCCATGCATACTTAACACAACATCTGTTGATTATCATTTAAAACATAATCCGATCCAAAAACATTTTCCATATTACGAAAATCGAACTTTGATATAAACCGGTCTATTTATTACAATCGAGAGAACTTATCTAATGACTTTATACTTACCCAGCGACAGAGAAGTAGGTAAAGTCGAGAGTTTTGATGACCGAGTAGGATGAAGCAAGCAGCCTTTGTTTTGTCATCCAAGTACTCTGTGTTGAATCGGTCCCGTCGAAGAGAAACCAGGCCTTACGGCCGGAATCATCGTATACTTCTATTTTTACCTTAAATTGAGCACAATCTTGTTGATCTATTTATTTATTGTACAGGCAGCCGAGAAAAGAGGCTTGTGAAGAGACAGTTCATATAGTATTTCAAGCTATTTCCCTTATATGACGGTGTGCAAACCCAAATGCATCTTCCGCTAGCCAAGAGTTTCCTTCCGAGCTACTCCACATTGTATCCCTTGGCGCACCGAGCACATATAACCAAACGCTACTGTCAAGTGATTGATTTGGTGCAATGGAACTTCTAGACACTCACTCAGACGACTCTGCTAAAAGTAAAGGTGATTATGAATAATAAAGGTTGGTGAAGAGTTGTCGAAAAAGGAGAGAACGGTCGAATTTTTCGGACATGTTCGGGGTATTCAACCAACTCAATCAGAGTATTGTAAGTGTTCTCGAAGGAAACCAAATCTCCGTGCGCCATTAGTACTTTACAAAGTTAAACAAATTGTCACAACTTGCCTATGCCATTCAACATAGGTTATCAGCCCTTTCAAGTCGAACCTTGCTCACTTCATCCGCCAATGGACATAGCTGTAATTCTGGTTATGTGCGCTCGATCCGCTCAAAGTTATATTGTAGAAAGAAGCTCTGAATGGCTAGCGAAGATACCAAATAGATGAAAAACCAAACGTGACAATTTAACAGGTAATGAAAGTCATAAAACAACTTCAGTCAGACATGACATGATTAAACAGACCCTGTTTGTATGAACAAACTAAACACAAATGGGTGTGGATATCTTTAATAATCCGTTGATCTTTGTGTGTATAAATACTTGTTTGATATTCGTTCATTATAGATAGACATTACAGAAAAATAACCCTATACTCGGCCCTAACGGCTTGGATTGGTTTAATCTGATTGCACCGAGATACATACAAAGCTATCGCGAAATCGGTATTTGTTATTTTAGCACTTCTATAATTGATAGTGTTATACTTAACTGGTATGACTGACCATACAGTCTATCAAAATATTGACCTACCAATTGAACGTCTCGTCCATTCCAGTTGTCCAATATGGCACTGTTTCGGTAAGGACTTGAGTTGGCTATTTGGTTTGCCCCAGAAACGTACATGTTGATATTGCCTCCGTAAACAAAATCCGTATAGACGGTACGGTTATTTCCTTTCACAGCCTTAAATGCCATCGCCCATTTGCAAACTGGATCTGTGGGAGGAATTATCATTATTATCTCTAAGTGAATTAATCTTTGGTAAGTTGCCCTATGGCTAAGGGCAGCTTGTTTGAAGAGCAGCAATGTTTTCTTTTTTAAGCAGTGGCGAAAAATTAACTTTACAACATTATGGAAACGCTTCCCATCTTGGTTGTGCTACTGTCAATTTTTGTTGGAGAAAACTGCCGTCATATAAATGAAATGTCCTTAGCACCGCATAAAACAGCAATCAATCAATCAGTCCTTCGTAAGTTTATTATATGATGGACTGTTATATAGGCCTGTAATATTGCTTTTGCCTGTAATAATATCTATATATTAATAAATATTCACCAATCACTAAGTATAAAGTCATTTCAGAATAAGTATGTGTCAGATTTTTTAGGAGATATATTTTATCGTGACATTTATAATTGATATTTAGTGCACACTGATCAATTGTAAAAATGACCAAACTGCAGGGCATCAATAGCCTATCACACAAAAACAAACTGACAATTTTGACTCTGCGACGGAAATGAAATTCATCCACACAGCCAGTACCCAACTGATCGAGACTTTATTGTTTATGTTGGTTTTCCTTATTTGGCCATCTTTGTGTCACGTGTATTCAAATATGCATACCGAATACACTGGACTACAACAATAAACCGGATGGATCAGGTTAGGTTCGATGTGGTCTCCGTTGTGGAACCTTAACGTGGGCTATATTACGAAGACGTTATGTGGGTTGGTATGCCAGCAACCAGCGGAAGGTCCTGCGTTTTCTGGGTAAATTAACTACCCAGTAATGAAATTTCCTCACACAAGAATGCTGGCGAATGATCTTAAATGCTATTTAATGTTGTTGAGCTGACGTCGGTAAAATAAATAAATAAATATATACACAAGTAAAAAAAAAAAAGAAGCAACCTGCAAATTGTCATAACTTAAAATTGTCGTTATCCCAAAAGATGCATATCTGCTAAAGTAAGATAAAGACGGTATCTGTATTCAAACAGTGACCGTCTTTATAACAATTATATGACAACGTATGTTAAACAGTTTTAAATCTTATTGTATCCACATAGAATTAAATTATTATTATAATAGCATCAATTGTGTTCAGTACAAATAAGAGTATAGTGAACAAATGTGAAGGCCATTGTTCTTAAATGCAAATGAACTCGTATTCACTCTTTAAAAAATATGGCTTTAATTGAAACCTTAAAGGTTCTTCAGTCATGTATCTGGCGGAACGCTTTATGGCTCTGTATTTAACCCTAACAGTACGGTATTTCGTCTTTCTCCCTTTCTGCCAATACAAAATAACCGTTAATGGTTCCATAAAGAACCATCCTCTTTCTAAAGAACCGTTAAAGAACCATTATTTCTAAGAGTGTATAGTGTACTTAATTTTAATTGCCTACCTTTTTTCTTGCCGTAGTTGCATTGACACGAACACTCGGGGGGTGAGAGTAGCTCTCCATCCACAGGAAGCTTGTAGAAATTCTCACCAAACTCCGTGTACTGATTAGTTCCATGAGTGTCAATAAAGAAGATCAAATTGGAAAGAAATGTCACAAATAACCAGCCCCACACACCGCTCATAATGGTATATAATCGTACGAGATCGGATCTGGTTTGTCTACGGAAGCTTAAACCTACCAATATGTGTCGGTTAAAAGTATGTTAAACATTCAAAGCTTAAAAATGCCGCGTGTAATTTAAAAGTATTTGGCTGTTACAGATATGAAAATTTAGCAACGACACAAACACATCCTCACGTCACATCATCATCGTCAAAAACAAAAACATTCCTGCAATGGTCGGGATTCACTGTATGAATGTGTTACTTAGTTGAATGTTTGGCCATCTGGTGAGAATCCCAGACATTTGCACTTGCGGCATAGGCTCGTGTGATAATTGGTCCGACGACTAAAGGTTCCGCGGCATTTGCCTTAGCGACATTCACACCTGCGATAATTTCCCCGGCGCTACTATAGCCACAAGACGTAGCTATGATATTTTTAATAATTCTGATATCTGTTATGCGGGTCAATACGACATTTTCACGATTTTTCGAAAATAGTCCATTTTTTGTCACAAAAACTTCGATAAAAGATTGCAGTTTTGTAAAACAATGGTCGTTTCTTGTTCATCTAAAGTTTGTCGAATCCAAATTTTACTTGGAACCTTGAGTTGTCGGTGATTGGTTACAATTCGGCCAGGAGAGTGCTGACAATCAATGTGGCAATCGGCAAGGGTATGGTGAGTGTCTTCGAGTTGTGAAACTCTGTATGCCAATTATGCTTTACTTTCGGAAGTTTTCGGCAAACGAAAGTTTGGCAAGCCTGCAGTTATAACGTTAACGTCACGGCTTATGTGAAACGTATTGTGATCAGTGATCATGGAGTAAAATGGTATATGGAAATAACATAGACTTTTTAAGATGTGTATTCGAAGAATATAGCTTTGAATACTCGTGAAACTATGAAAGACGGTTCGTGTCTTCCAAAGTTCTAAGAAGGTTGAGCATGGCCAACATCAGAGATTTTTTTATAAACAAGTAAAAAAGTTGGGATTTAGTAAGTGTGAAGCCCAGATTAAATAATGAAACAATAAACCTATAAATAACAAATAGGGTCAAATTTGTACAATATTGGTACAACTAAAGTTTTATTTGAAAGATGAAAAGTTTTTGTTTCACAGAAATAAATAAGTCGTCGGTATTAATGGGAATCATTCCCCTGCATGCGACTCGATAGTGTTTATAATCAGACGGCTAGTACATGCACTGTCTCCAGATATTGGTGCCTCCACTTAACTGATGTCACACACTTTAACGTATATCAGAAATCTATCTCCTATGCCAGGCGACGCTGAAATGATAAGACGTAAACCAGAATGACAAGATTTCTTTGATGGAATAATGCTTTATTCACGGATGACAAATCCTTTGTTAAATGGACGCGACTTAATTGCAAGCGTTACCAGGCTAAAATTAAAATCTATGATTGGTCAAATTCGACCGAACAACTGAAAAAACACGTTCGATTGTTAGCGACGAAACAAAGGGAATGATTGAACCATTTGAATCCGTGCAAAAATTCGCTTCCGATATATATTTTTCAACTATTGAAACGACTAGAGAATTTTCGAATGTTAATTTGTCAACCATTCCTGATTACAGGAAGCGGAAAAGATGCACTAATCATAAACTTCTCACAAAATAAAGTACAATAGACAATTTGACAATTGCAAACGACACCAATGCAACACTGGTCACATTAGTTAGCCAAACATATGCTGGAATATTCAAGGACTCAAAATGAAAACAATCATTTTAGTTATTACACTACTTTTGTATTATGAAGTAAAAAGCTTTCATACGTTTTATTCCAGCATGTTGTCATTTAGGTTCATTCAAGAATTTCTTATTCCATTGTTTATCTGGTAAAGACCATTTAATTCAATTCGATCTCACACATTGAGTATTACTCTGCTTCGCATGTTTAAAAGCGTGTTTAAAATCAATGCATGTATATATCGTAGAAATTGTAGCAGTATGTCTATATTAACAACGCATGTATATATCATAGAAATTGTAGCAGTGTGTCTATATAAACAACGTATATACACATCGTAGAACTTGTAGCAGTGTGTCTATATAAACAAAAGATATACACATTGTAGAACTTGTAGCAGTGTGTCTATATAAACAACGGATATACACATCGTAGAACTTGTAGCAGTGTGTCTATATAAACAACGTATATACACATCGTGGAACTTGTAGCAGTGTGTCTATATAAACAACGTATATACACATCGTAGAACTTGTAGCAGTGTGTCTATATAAACAACGCCTATACATACCGGTGAAATTGCTGCATGTTTTAAGGTCTTTTCCGTAAAGGAAGTAAGGTGTATTTTGCAAATCCTCCCATGGACAAGGATCAGCTGCTTCGTTGGGCTCGATTACACTTATATAAGCACATTCATCACAACCACTCTGTGCATAAGTTATGAAAAATGTGTGCATCGATCCCTTTCTGGAACAAACAAGTGTATAAAATAGTAATTAAGTAACTTAAAGCCATTTTAAACAATTGTTTTATATTATGAATACATATATGTATCAGGAGGGTCTACAAACGTTTTAAAGAATTAATTCTATTTGTATTCCAAAATGACCAGCCTAGCACCAAGTTTTATAGTCTCCTTATACAGAAATATCAAAATCTTGTGTCTAAAATTTCTACTCCTCTCACAAAAAAACATTATTGCTTACAAGAGAAACAAAAATCTAAAGGACATACTGATTAAGGTAAAACTTTCATCTGTATCCAAAAGGGTTTAACACTAACAGATATATTCATTAGTTAAGCTCTTTATTTCTGAAATACCAGTTTGTAGGCCGATTTACTCTTAACCCATGCCCAATATTTTACCAGTGTGTAGGCTGATTTACTCCTAACTCATGCCCAATATTTTATCAGTGTGTAGGCTGATTTACTCCTAACCCAAACCCAATATTTTACCAGTGTGTAGGCTGATTTACTCCTAACCCATACCCAATATTTTACCAGTGTGAAGGTTGATTTACTCCTAACCCATGCCCAATATTTTACCAGTGTTTAGGCTGATTTACTCCTAACCCATGCCCAATATTTTACCAGTGTGTAGACTGATTTATCCTAACCCATGCCCAATATTTTACCAGTGTGTAGGCCGATTTACTCCTAACACTTGCTCAATATTTTACCAGTTTGTAGGCTGATTTACTCCTAACCCATACCCAATATTTTACCAGTTTTTAGGCTTATTTACTCCTAACCCATGCCCAATATTTTATCAGTTTGTATGCTGATTTACTCCTAACCCATGCCCAATATTTTACCAGTTTATAGGCTGATTTACTCCTAACCCATGCCCAAAATTTTACCAGTTTGTAGGCTGAATTACTCCTAACCCATGCCCAATATTTTACCAGTGTGTAGGCTGATTTACTCCTAACCCATGCCCAATATTTTACCAGTTTGTAGGTCGATTTACTCCTAACCCATGCCCGAAATTTTACCAGTGTATAGACTGATTTACTCCTAACGCATGCCCAATATTTGACCAGTGTTTAGGCTGATTTACTCCTAACCCATTCTCAATATTAGACCAGTTTTAGGTTCATTTACTCCTAACCCATGCCAATATTTTACCAGTTTGTAGGCTGATTTACTCCTAACCCATTCCCAATATTTTACCAGTTTGTAGGATGATTTACTCCTAACCCATTCCCAATATTTTACCAGTTTGTAGGATGATTTACTCCTAACCGGTACCCAATATTTTACCAGTGTGTAGGCTGATTTACTCCCAACCCATGCCCAATATTTTATGTAAGCTGATTTACTCCTAACTGGCTACATACTTAACAATACTTTATATACTATGTCAATGGTCAATATTTACCCTCGAGATATATGTAGGCTACCCACAACAATTCGAGGTTATGATCTACTCAGAAACTTGTCTCTGGGAGTTATCCATAGAATTCATCGATTTTAATTAATCTGCTGTACCAGTGTGATTGGTTTGTTTTTGTTTTTTTAATATACTAGTATATCCTCGTCTTTGTTAAATTATAAGGCCGATCAATTCGGTGTTTCTTTTGAGCTATTAAGTGAGTTCCGGTGTTTCTCCACAGAGATGGACATTGGGGTGGAATTACAATCTGCAACTCGATAATGAATAACTGGGCATTTAACAAGAGGGGTCTGATGAGAATATGTGCACTTGTAGAAAAAAATGGCTTTAATGGAACCGTTCAAGGTTCTTCGGTTATGGCTCTGGAGGAACCCTTTATGGTTCTACATGGAACCCTCACATCAACTGGTCCTTTTATTTCTCTTTTTCTTATTATTACAAATAATTGTTTTTGTGGTAATGGTTCTATATATAGCCGTTATCTTTCCCCAAGAATCCTCAAAGAACTATTATTTCTGAGAGTGTATGGAAAATGTTATATGACAATAGCAATTGGTAAGACGCCCTCTATCCGCCAAGGGTTGTCACGCAGAGAATCTAGGAACAGATTACTTTAATCATGACTTTGTGTTTTTAATCCCCCACCCCTTCCCCTTTCAAGCTAACTAGACGTTTTACCCATCGATGCTGAAACATGCATCTCTTATATCCTCGTATGGACTAACAAGCAGTCGGCTCGGTGTAAACCAGTCATCTGCCGTTGTCCCTTTGCCGTCAAATACAAGTCTCACAGCTCGAACCAGTTTGTGGTATATGTCAATTCGTATCTGGGAAGTAAAAATGCAAACATCGAAAGTTAAAACCGAAGACAACACCATTTTATAATAATTTGTTTCATAGCCATACATTTATAAGATGTTGCTTGTCAACACAACATTGTTACTTAATGATGAGACGAATTTTAACGTAAACTAGAATATAATGTATTTAGAACGTATATTTTGGAGGAAGAAACATAAGCCACAATTGAGATTTTGTCCCCGACGAAAGCTATTGGCCTAGGAACATTATCGAACAAATCATGAAAAAAACTTACATTTGTTTTTAATTTCTGTGTGATATAATACTTAATGTTTTTTTTTTTTCGCTTAGATTACTTCTTGGCTTAGTAGGTGTTACGCACAAATATTCTTAATAATAAATCCTAAAATTTCATAAAATCGAATTTTATGAACAAGAAATGCTTCCCTGAACTGTGTAAGTGTTCTCTTTTGAAATATCCTTCTGATAAGAAAATTTATCGTCGTGGATTTCATTGCCAAAGTTGTATTAAATGATATAAAAGATATACTAAATGGAATTATTTATAGGGGTTGTTTATTTGTACGGACAAATCCTCTATTCTAACTCTGCCTTACATAAAACAAGGGGAAAACAAAACTCGATTGCATTGTTAATGTTTGAACATTAGCTAGATATAGGAGGAATTCGTCCAAGTATATTCTTATTTCTTTCGATCACATTATAATTTTATTTTCGTGGAAGATTATTTGGCGGGAAAAATTCAAAGCTGATAAATTTATTCTAAGAGTTTTTATGAAGGGCATTTCTTTACGTCATGTTAAAAGATCATAATTATTTTCCAAGGGAGATAACTATGTCCCATTAAGTCTCACGGACCTTCTAAACACAAATGCCAGTGGCCGAAATAGTTTAATCATACTACAACATGGAGTTTAGGGGGAGATTTGTAAACTGCCTAGACGCTTTGAATCTATTCCAAGTGTGATCTTAATTACATCATTGGGTGTTTTTTCTAGAGTTTCCTTTTTTCTTCTTCTATGAACACACTTCATGTAGTTTTTTGTTGTTTTTCTTTTTTTTTGTGGGGGTGGGGGGTTGGGGGCGATATGTAAATTGTCTTGACGCTTTGTGATGTTCATATTAATCTTTTCTGTTGTCTTGTCCATCAGAAAGTTTTCGTTTCCCCTTTAAAAACGGTGGGAACCTTCGAGAACCACATGTGTTTTTAATTTTATTTAACCAGACGTTGATGATAGCTGGTATGTGTCCTTCAGATAACGAGCTCGGGTCGATTGAGCAACTCGGACATGTGGGTAGTACATCGGCTAATAATCAGTAGCCCAAATTGCTTATCACTGAACTACGGAAGTAAACCCTGTTTGACCAAAGGATTATCCCTGCAACGTTATAGCATTCAAATCGCGGCGTGCCTGTCCGGTAATATGTGAAGATAAGCTCCCTCTAAACAACATCTTCCCCAGGCAAGTCAGATGCCTCCACGAAGTTATGTCATATGTGGAATGAGTTTCACGTTAGGAAATACCTGATGTCAGTTCCGCTTTTTAAATTAATTAATTAACGACTATGCTTACTCGAATGCAAGTGTAATGCAGATGTTTGTCTTTTAAAATATGCAATAAAAATAATAGATTTATTTCGAAAAATAGTTGTCTTTCCTTTAATACTGCTGAGAAATGATTGACGTGAAAATTGATGTTTTATGGGTCTATCTAACCTACAAATAAAGTTAATGTTTACCTGTTGTATGTAGAAAGCGTGCCAGCTGTCCAAAATATCACTGTTTCTATAGCGCTTTTTAGAGTGAATAGTTTGAGCCCAGGAATCGTCCATGTTGATTGAAGTAGCATTGTTTAATCCGTCGCGGACATCTTTTCCGTTTCCAGCCACGGCTTTATACACCAGTTTCCAGTGGCAGTCTTCGTCTTCTTCTTTTAGTGTGTGAAACAATGAACATTTTTCATTCTTTCAACAACCAAGTTATTATATTAATAGATTTATTAAAAGAAATTTGTAAGTGCTGATGTTGAATCATATTCTATTCCATTTTGTCACCATCAAATACCATCTAGCGTTTTAACGCAGACTGGGAACTTTTGGATAAACCCACACCATTACTGTCTTACAGCATCATTTTGTTATAATCTGTCCTACATAGGAAATTATAAGAAATCAATTTTTACCTGAAAATTATTTACGAAATAGAACTGCACATCGCTTTGCTATCCTATAATGCCTACAAGAAACTAATCTGTTCTGCGGAATTTAGGATTTTTTGCAAACAAGCCCTATGTAAAACGAACCCAAATATTGAATGCTCAAATAAACTGACAAGGTTATGAACATGTGTACCATATGTGTTTTTCCTTTGTACAAAGGCCTAAGGCAAACTGTATTTCAATAAAGTTATTTTTATTATTAGTCATCACTGTCTTACCAGGAAATGACGAAGGGGTTCTACTTTTACAAAAAGCCACAGGTGCATACAAATTTGAAAATGTGGTCAACATTTTATTCATTTAAAAAACTTGTTATAGTATCTTTATAATTTGCTTGTTTGTTTGAATTGGGTGACCGGTATCTTTTAAAAGGGAATCGGATTAATCTACAGCTGAATAACATCAAATCATAGTCCCAGTGTATTTATACAGCTGCAATTTGTCTTGCTACGACCGCACAATTTATGCCGTTTTAGCGAATATTAATACATTTAGATATTCAAAATGGAACTAAGCCTATGACCAAGCGGGGCTGTATGTAAGTTATGGAGGTAAGCCTGCTTCCAGCTTTAAACAATGATTCTATTCGCCCTGTATTGCATCACATCACGATGGTAAAGCTAAGGAATTGGCACGGTGTCAACGTTCGTCTAATTAGGAAAATAAAAGTTTATTTTTTAGGAAATTATTTGTTTAGTGTGTAAGTCTTCAATAAATCAAATGATAGCGAATTAAACGGAATTATCAATTGATTTGGGATACGGCAAAGCCGGTTGTCTCACCACACGGACAGTGAACGTGTGACGCCAGTGGCAGCCACAATTTTCGCATTAGGTTGCGTAGCTTGTCATTTACTTTATCCGCAAAATTTCAGAGACCATTTTTTTCCTGTATATAGTTGCAAATTATAATTGTTATAATTTATAATTCATAATACGATTTTAAAATATAAATTCATGCACCTGAAAATTATAAACATTAATAATGTACCTCTCTTAATTTAACTGAACGCTATTTCATAATGATTACAAATACCATAAACCTATAGTGATAAAAAAAAAGTAACTGTTGAAAGATTTTTTATCTGTTTTTTTGTTTTTTGTTTAATGTATGTACAGGCTGAGCAAAAAGAAACACCAAGTATCGTTAGATTGACCCTAGAATAGTTTACAACTTTCTGCTTAAATCCATATAAAATTTAATGCACACTCTAAAGATTCTCATAACTAGTATATATACGGCTTTCGGAATGATTCGATTTTATCTTCAGTACAATGGTAAAGGCAAGATTAGACAGACAAATACTGTTTTAAAAACCTGTTCGTTAGCACAGGTTATAGATACCAGAAATATTATTAAACAGAGGTGTGTCTGTTTAATCTTACATTTGCTACTATATTGAAATTTAACAAGATCAACCCGAAAGCTTTATATATCTTATCATGTTGAAAGAGTTGTTTTGTCGTGTTAGTCATAACAAGTTGTTTTGATTGATTGTTGTTTAACGGCGTTCTCAAGGGTGTGTCACTTATTAGAAGCGAATACGTATCTTATATAGACTATAGAGTATATAGAGATACGAGGTACAGCTGTACCTAAACTCTAGAAATGAGGCCTGTCTCTGAATACTAAATAACGTTGAATCCGCATGACCTTATTACCGCGGAAGCGAGATTGGTACGGCTGAGAAATTGTTGATTTTGACATGAAAATGGACATCGAGTGCTCGTTTTATGGATCTATCTACCCCACAGGTGTTCAAGTAACAAAACGAGGTGGTTTGAGTCAAGGTAGGGCCTTGTAATTTTTTTTTTTATATATTTGAAGATAAAGTTCCGAATCATGGTATTGTTCGGCTATTTCTAGCGTTTAGGGAGCTTCATGTATAGCATAGCTAGTCACTTATATGACGGCGGTGTATCCAACAGTTATATACACACTTACACAACCATCAAACATGAAGGGTTTTTTTTCTCTGTCGGAAAAGTAATGTTCTTACTGAGCTAAGTATGGCAGTACGGCACACTTGAAACATACTGCCTCCAGCCAGAAGGCAGAATTTGTAGTAAATATGCTCCACTCTTAAACAATGCCAGGAGGTAAAGTTCTGTTATATGGCCAAATATTTCTCATCAAGAAAATATAATCGTGTTGTAAAGACATCCTACAGAATTTATTTTTTTTTACATATGTTTTTTAAATAAATTAGTTTAATTGTTGATAGCCGAGCGGAAATGAGTCACATAACTACTTGATATCATTCAATCCATTCTATCTTTCTATATAAATGCGATATTTTGATTGACTTCAATGTTTTAGTACATTTTGGAATAGAAAATAAATAATTCAGCCAATCTAAGCTGACCACTTACCTTCTTCTTCGTAGTCACATATACAGGAACACCCTGGGTTGATCACGTTATTTTGACACGAGCTGGCCTCACCAACACAACTGAATCGTGACAAGAAACTGAGAAATAAAGCAAAAACAGCCAGTTTGAGACATCGCGACATCTTTTTCATGCGGTTTAGTTACTCAGAGAGCAAGTCAGAAGCGTATAATACTAGTAAAGATCTTTGGTTAAGATAACAAGAAACTATTCCGTGTTGAAATCAGAAACATTCAAATACAATCGTAAATTTCGATTAGCAACAATACGCATGGTGCTCCCATTAAGTTTAACCTAACACAATAACAGTGTATACAAAAGTGCATTTCATTTTACATTCTTTCACTTTGTTTTCATATTCGCTATTTCGTGCATTTGAAAAACATTCAACGAAATGTTTTACGTGGTGTTTTATAAAGAAAAACAGGACCACTGGGAAGGCGGTTGGCTGGGGCGGCACAAAAGGTGGTTCCATAGGACCCTAGGTGATGTATAACATCTTTTTCAGTTACGGTGCCCCGGGGGCCCGAAAATTGTCATGCCGGTCGTGCTTAAATACCACCTAAAAGAGTACTTCGATTCTTCGATGTGTTCATTTGTTGACGTTAAAGCGACGTGCTCAACTCCTATGAACTCACGTATATACATAATGGTGATGTAGCCCAGCTAGCTGACAGCAACACAACCATAATGCAAATATAAATGCTCACTTGAAAAACTTATGTTTAAAACTGTCAATTTGAAAATAACTCAACAATATAAGGCTACTGCTAACAAAATATCTGATATTAAAATAAGGATAACGCTGTGTTGAGAATGTTATGTTTATTAGTGACCAAAACTAAATCCCTATAATCGCCCTTTAAAATGTATATGTGTGCGTGTGGGCGTGTATACATTTTAAAAAGTAAGGGAGCTCGATATATCCCCCCTCCCCCTTTGGATTTATTTCTGTCGCCGAATCCTCACATCTGACCTTAGCCAATTTTTCACTAAACAGGGGTCAAATCCCACGCTATGTCAAGTACCGTACGTCACCAATTTAAGCCATGAAACTAAACACGATTATCTCTGGAACGCATTTTTCTCTGACGGAAACTATTTAACATTACAAAAGTATACACAATGTGTTTAATAAACAAAATACAAAAATGTTACACTTTGGTTGCCAGTGTTATACACCTGTGAATTTTGACCGCTTCGTTAGACTGACACAACTTCCTCGGTTTCGCTGAAGGTGTCGTGAATTGTTAAGAGTAAAGGATGCCTCTTATACGTACTTCAATACTTATTGCAAGTCTTTTGAAATTAATTTCATTGGCCGATTGTTATGGTGATGTAAATGTACCAGAAGTTTCTATACAATCCATTGATCCACCACCGTCGCAGCACTGTTCTTGTGTTTGCAACTACGCCAAGAAAAAGGGTAAGACAATATCTTATACCGGCATCGCTCCGTCCATGCGCCTTCTTTATGATCAATGAATCGCAACGTGGCGCACGCATCTCTATTGCACTATCTGCAACTGTTTCAAGTCCCATGCCAAACCAAATAATCTGACAGCGATTTTTCTCTGCTTTATTTATTATCGATACATAATGATCTGTGATTTCACACCGTACTTATGCTTATTTCACTCCTATGACGGCTGGCCAGCAATAAACAATGGGGAGACAGGAAAATCACAAGTCTGAAGGAAAGATTTAACAAACAGATCGGCTTCTTGTTGCCCCTCTATTGATAACGGATACAAAATTTTAAAAACATACACTAAGATAATAATGTGACATAATCTATAGTGACCGTATTAAACTTGTATGATGTATGATACATCTAAATATCGCCTGGTTTTTTTCCTGTATATCAGGGCATTTAACCATACAAAATTCACCCTGTTAGTTCTGCAAGAAACCAAGTTCATTTACACCGTAAATATGTCCAAGTCAGCCAAAGGTCTCAGTATTATATCCTATCCATTACGTGTTTATTATCTACTTTCTAAATCATGTGCATGCTCATTACCTTCACCTGAGAGTTTGTAGGTTACCCATAACAACCCGTGACATGTGCATGCTCATTACCTCCACCTGAGAGTCTGTAGGTTACCCATAACAACCCACCACATGTGCATGCTCATTACCTCCTCCTGGGAGTCTGTAGGTTACCCATAACAACCCGCCACATGTACATGGTCATTACCTCCTCCTGGGAGTCTGTAGGCTACCCATAACAACCCGCAACATGTGCATGCTCATTACCTCCTCCTGAGAGTCTGTAGGATACCCATAACAACCCGTGACATGTGCATGTTCATTACCTCCTCCTGAGAGTCTGTAGGTTACCAATAACAACCCGCGACATGTGCATGCTCATTACCTCCACCTGAGAGTCTATAGGTTACCAATAACAACCCGCGACATGTGCATGCTCATTTCCTCCTCCTGAGAGTTTGTAGGTTACCCATAACAACCTGCGACATGTGCATGCTCATTACCTCCTCCTGAGAGTCTGTAGGTTACCCATAACAACCCGGGACATGTGCATGTTCATTACCTCCACATGAGAGTCTGTAGGTTGCCAATAACAACCCGCGACATGTGCTCGTCATTACCTCCTCCTGAGAGTCTGTAGGTTACCAATAACAACCGGTGACATGTGCATGCTCATTACCTCCTACTGAGAGTCTGTAGGTTACCCATAACAACCCGTGACATGTGGATGTTCATTACCTCCACCTGAGAGTCTGTAGGTTACCAATAACAAACCGAGGCATGTGTATGCCCATTACCTCCTCCTGAGAGTATGTAGGGTACCAATAACAATTCGAGATATGTGCATGCCCATGAGCTCCTACTGAGAGTCTGTAGGTTACCAATAGCAACCCGTTACATGTGCATGCTCATTACCTCCTCCTGAGAGTCTGTAGGTTACCAATATCAACCCGAGACATGTCCATGCTCATTACCTCCTCCTGCGAGTCTGTAGTTTACCAATAACAACCCGCGACATGTGCATGCTCATTACCTCCTCCTGAGAGTCTGTAGGTTACCAATAACAATCCGCGACATCTGCATGCTCATTACCTCCTCCTGGGAGTCTGTAGATTACCAATAACAACCCGCGACATGTACCTGCTCATTACCTCCTCCTGGGAGTCTGTAGGTTACCAATAACAACCCGCGACATGTGCCTGCTTATGACCTCCTCCTGAGAGTCTGTAGGATACCAATCACAACAGGGGCATGTGCATGCTCAATACTTCCTCCTGGGCGTCTGTAGCTTACCCATAACAACCCGCGGCATGTGCATGCTCATTACCTCCTCCTGAGAATTTGTATGTTACCCATAACAACCC
The DNA here is from genome assembly GCA_034783835.1 of Mopalia ciliata. Classification (NCBI taxonomy): domain Eukaryota; kingdom Metazoa; phylum Mollusca; class Polyplacophora; order Chitonida; family Mopaliidae; genus Mopalia; species Mopalia ciliata. The sequence goes on from JAVFBW010158931.1 coordinate 19,161, forward strand.
GCGGCATGTGCATGCTCATTACCTCCTCCTGAGAATTTGTAGGTCACCAATAACAACCTGCGATATGTGCATTCTCATTACCTCCTCCTGAGAGTCTGTAGGTTACCCATAACAACCCGTGACATGTGCATGTTCATTACCTCCACCTGAGAGTCTGTAGGTTACCAATAAAAACCGGCGACATGTGCATGCTCATTACCTCCACTTGAGGGTCTGTTGGTTACCAATAACAACCCGTGACATGTGCATGGTCATTACCTCCTCCTAAGAAGTCTGTAGGTTACCAATAACAACCTGCGACATGTACATGGACATTACCTCCACCTGAGGGTCTGTTGGTTACCAATAACAACCCGTGACATGTGCATGGTCATTACCTCTTCCTGAGAAGTCTGTAGGTTACCCATAACAACCTGCGACATGTACATGGACATTACCTCCACCCGAGGGTTTGTTGGTTACCAATAACAACCCGTGACATGTGCATGGTCATTACCTCCTCCTGAGAAGTCTGTAAGTTACCAATAGCAACCGGCGACATGTGCATGCTCATTACCTCCTAATGAGAGACTGTAAGTTACCCATAACAACCCGTGACATGTGCATGCTCATTACCTCCTCCTGACAGTCTGTAGGTTACCAATAACAACCTGTGACATGTGCATTTTCATTACCTCCACCTGAGAGTCTGTAGGTTACCCATAACAACCCGCGACATGTGCATGCTCATTTCCTCCTCCCGAGAGACTGTAAGTTACCCATAACAACCCGTGACATGTGCAAGCTCATTACCTCCTCCTGACAGTCTGTAGGTTACCAATAACAAACCGAGGCATGTGCATGCCCTTTACTTCCTCCTGAGGGTCTGTAGGTTACCCATAACTACCTGCGACATGTGCATGCTCATTACCTCCACCTGAGGGTCTGTTGGTTACCAATAACAACCGGTGATGTGTGCATGGACATTACCGCCTCCTGAGAAGTCTGTAGGTTACCAATAACAACCCGTGACATGTGCATGCTCATTACCTCCTCCTGGTAGTCTGTAGGTTACCCATAACAACCCGCGACATGTGCATGCTCATTACCTCCTCCTGGTAGTCTGTAGGTTACCAATAACAACCTGCGACATGTGCATGCTCATTACCTCCTCCTGAGAGTCTGTTGGTTACCAATAACAACCTGCAACATGTGCATGCTCATTACCTCCTCCTGAGAGTCTGTAGGTTACCCATAATAACCCGTGACATGTGCATGCTCATTACCTCCTCCTGAGAGTCTGTTGGTTACCAATAACAACCCACGACATGTGCATGTTCATTACCTCCTCCTGAGAAGTTTGTAGGTTAGCAATAAAAACCTGCGACATGTACATGGACATTACCCCCTCCTGAGAAGTCTGTTGGTTAGCAATAACAACCCGCGACATGTACATGAACATTACCTCCTCCTGAGAAGTTTGTAGGTTACCCATAACACCCCTTAAAATGTTCATGATCAATACCTACTCTTGAGAAGTCAGTAGGTTACCAATAACAACCCGCGACATGTACATGCTCATTACCTCCTCCTGGGAGTCTGTAGATTACCCATAACAACCCGTGACATGTGCATGGTCATTACCTCCTCCTGAGAAGTCTGTAGGTTACAAATAACAACCCGTGGCATGTGCATGGTCATTACCTCCTCCTGAGAGTCTGTAGGTTACCAATAACAACCCGTGACATGTGCATGGTCATTATCTCCTCGTGAGAAGTCTGTAGGTTACCAATAACAACCCGCGAAATGTTCATGCTCAATACCTTCTCTTGAGAAGTCTGTAGGTTACCAATAACAACCCGCGACATGTGCATGCTCATTACCTCCTCCTGAGATGTCTGTAGGTTACCAATAGCAACCCGCGAAATGTTCATGCTCAATACCTCCTCTTGAGCAGTCTGTAGGTTACCAATAGCAACCCGCGAAATGTTCATGCTCAATACCTCCTCTTGAGAAGTCTGTAGGTTACCAATAACAACCTGCGACATATGCATGCTCATTACCTCCTCCTGACAGTCTGTAGGTTACCAATAGCAACCCGCGAAATGTTCATGCTCAATACCTCCTCTTGAGAAGTCTGTAGGTTACCA
>JAVFBW010158932.1:0-11779 GCA_034783835.1 Mopalia ciliata
TTCGAATATTTTAACCGAAGAACGTTTTAAGCTATAGGCCATGTGATTTAAACTGTTGGCATCATTGGTTCAGCGTGTCATTAAAGTGGCAGTTCGCTGTGAACCAAGTCAGACCGAAAAAAAGTCATGCGACGAGTCCCGACGCCGACAAATTACGATTGAACATGCACAACTTGATCGGACGACTTGCGACGTGACACAACTGAAGTCTACCGAGCATACGGTCAACGACGGCTAGTTGAGTTGAGTTGGATGCCACTTTAGTACATGAAAAGTAGAGAATCTATGTTAATAAGTACTAATTAAGGGGCTGCCCGGCGCCCGTGGCGTGACATCATAGTCTGTATGCGATGACGGGTCATCTCGTCTGATTATTTAGGAATTCTGGCAGTTACATAATGTTCCAGGCAATTACTGAATTTTGGGAAGGGTTGACCCTAGGGCTATCATGGGGTGGTGTGGGTGTCTTCTCGAGATGCTTTGCGCACCATTGTGTGGAAATCTATGTCACTTGCGCTATCATTTACTGTTATCCTATATCATAACGAAGGGTTAATACTAATCAAGTAGTGGGAAGCGGATGGCAGTGCACGGATAGGTGATAGGTCGCCCAAAATATTGTAGAAAATTAATGCGCGATTGTCTGGCACTGCGTACGAGAGTTGTCTTAGTCTCGTACACTATAGAAACTATCGCGGGAATACGATTGGTACTGTGGGTCACAACAATGGCAGGATGAGTGATATCTCTTGGCTACAAATCACCGAAATGGCGGACACAGAGTTACAGTATTGGGTGGTATGGGTGTCTTCCTGTAATGCTTTGCTAGTAGCTGTGGATTATGTCGAGAATTGATGAAATTTGACACTGGGTGACGTGAGGTCAGAGCAATGACAGGATGAGTGATCTCCATAAGTTACACATCACCACAATAGTGGCCCCACCATCACAGCATGTCTGTGTCATGTGACCGCACCGCACCTGACAGCGGCAACGGCGGAGGCGGCGGTGTGACGCATCAGAACGTTGTGATGTCGGCACACATGCGTATAATGTGCGATAACGCAACGATAAAGCACTACTACTATGTAGTAAACAATTAGTAGTTAATAACCTTGAACTTTCCAATATGCAGCGGTTTTTACATATATTTACTATGGACTGGTTATATGACGGTTTATATATATATTTAAAAAACCCGCTGTATGTTATGAGCGTATATATTTGCAGATGATGTGCCTCGGAATCAGACACATTTCCAAATTGTAACTACCACAGTACTCGATGGTTTTTCTGCTCTCGTTTGCATCCTCTTTAACGGTTATCAGTAGCGTATCCAGTATTTTGTAAAAGGAGGTGCTCGACTAGAACCTCGCTAAGGTGCAGGGGCCGCCTATACGCTCCTGAAATCCGAAAATGAAGAAACTGCTGTCTTTTAAAAATGTATTTCCTGACTTTGGGGCCGTAACCATTTAGAAGCGCCCCTGGAGTTGGTGTTGCGTGAAAATTTACATCATGTTATGTTATCGCCCGTATATATTGACTCAAATATATCAACATACGATACGTTAATAATAGCAACAGCACATTATTGGAGGACACATATAGGACATGGAAACAAAGATAAGTAGGAGTAGGTATGATTATAAACTAAGTAGGATATGTGATATGATGCATAGCCTACCATATACATGTATATCAACATACATAAAAATACACAAACCTGTATATAAAACATCGGTCATTTCTAAGCAAGTTAATATATTCTGCCTTAGCTTAGAATGAAATGAGATAAAACTTTAAAATCTGTTGACCATTTTGTAGCAGATTGATTTAAAATATGATCAAGGGACTTACGATAGATACCTCAATACTGAACTTTTAAAAACATATTTTGCCGCAGAGTATTTAGTCTTTGACAATGTAGTAAAAAGTGGTCAATAGTATCCGGTAGATCACAGGTGTCTCATGTACCACCATTGTGCTGATTAATTCTAAATAGGTATGAGCTTACAGGAAAAAGATTGGACAGGAGTTGATAAATTAACCATTCAGCTCTTCTATTATTTAGAAGAAAATGTTCAAATGAAACTGAAGGATGAAACCTTCGTTGCTACACATCATAGAAATATGAATGAACTGTAGGCCTACACTCTGAAATCGATAAGGCAATGTGTTGACATGATCAACATTTAGTGAGTTTTTTGCCGCTTTATCCGCCATTTCATTTCCAGCGGCTCCACAGTAACCCGGGGTCCATTCAAACGATACAAATATATTTTCATAAACGGTGAAGTTATTAAATGTAGTGCCCCACATAATGTTTGGGAAGGTTTTGTCCAACCGAAATGTTTAAAGTGACAGGAACGCCCTTAAAGAATCAGACATATAACCGTGCGCAAAGGTCTTTAATTTAATATATGGCTTACGTTATAGCAAATAATTCCCCCACATATACTTATATATTATTAGAAACATATATACAAATATTATTTATACTACAACTTTGCCTGAATTAGGACATGTATTGAACTGATGATAATTTGTGGTGATGTGTAACTTATGGAGATCACTCATCCTGTCATTGCTGTGACCTCACGGCACCCAGATGATAATTTGATTTCTCAATCTTTAGCGATATCTACAGAAGAAATAGGTTGTATTAACTGCCATGGGGGAGATGATGAGACATATGTGCTTGGATATCAACAGCTTGGAAATTTAAGACTGAATAATTTTAACAGTCTGGCACTAATTGGTGTGCGAATGACATTAGGCGAGGTAAACACGCCGTCCTACTACGTTGGCGGTAAATAAATAGAAGTTGTATTGTTAAGTGGGCTTTTCATATACAGTTTACAAAGCATAATGTGTGAAGGTGTCAAACGCATGCAGCTCTGACGTAGTTCATTGCTATTCCAGACAACGAAGGTTATATACTCATAGTGGTGTAGGCTTTCAAGTGTTTGTGTCATAAACGCATCGCGGTGTAGCCTATTTACTCGTTATTACGGTAGCTTGATTAAACATTTTTATTCTATCGTACACAACATAAGCTGGGTATAAAAGACCGTGACAAAATTATAGCCCAGTTCGCCCTTTATGGTTTATCGCGAATCATGGAAAAAACATGAGCTGAGCCTTGCCTTGTTGTTTTATTAATTGCTCTAATTTCTCACGATTATCGGTATTTATTTCGGCAATGACATTCCCATATTCTCTACTTTTCCCCGCCACAGCCCCGAAAGATTGACTGTCTGTCTGTCTTGTTTTGAGATCAACCGATTGTATTACTGTCCGTCTGTCTTGATTTGAGATCGGCCAGACTGGAATGTGTAAAAAAGCGCTTTTGCAATACTTCGTGGATATGTAGAATTTGTATTTATCTACGGAGGTTTTGAAGATTTTCGAAAACATTGTTGATATTACTTTTCAAATGCCAATACAACTCTATTTATGAGAGCATTTTTGCGAAACTGCGACGTCTTCAAGATAAAACTATAGTTTGGTTGTAGCCATTGATGTCCCGGAAGCTCCCTGGGTGAGGATAGGCAGAGCGGCAATCTAGGCTGATTTTGAAAATATATTCTGAGCGAAGACATTAAGATCGATATTTTATTATCCTGTTTAAAAGAAGGAAATCGTTGTACAATTAAACAACATTACTATTTTATGACGCGAAAGTTTCTGGTCAAATTAACGACAGTGGTGAGATTGTCAAAACCAAAATCATTTTATATGTACTTCACCACGAGTTTTGGCTTTACCCATACATGTCGATGATCTCATTAACAGTGGTATGATGTAAAGTGCAGTCAGATGGAGGCGGCCATGCCTAGTTTATTGGTATTACAGGTGTCCCTTTCGTGGAATTCTAACTGCGCTATTTCATTATCGTCCGTTTTGATATTTATATCGCCCTTTTTCAGTTTTCTGCTCTCAGTCTGTGCCACGGAGGCCAATGAACATAGTGTTGGATAGCCACATTTTATTATGGATTGCTTTGGGACTTTTTAATCCTATATATTACTCCACGTTCGTGCAATATATCATAAAAGTATAGACCGATTTGGCCGATATCCCTTGCCCTGTTGTTCTAACTCATTTCGCTTTGAATACGTCTCGGCTGGCGTTGAAATCACGATCAAATATCATGCTATATAGGGTATTCAATATCACGCGAATTTCTATCAATGTACCGCTGATATGCTATGAGCGGTTCTTGTTCGTATTCTGATCCAACCGCCTTTCTTATAATAAGAATGAAATTTTCAAGAAAATTGTTTAATTCTGTTGGTCGAGTTCGGTGAACTAATCTACATGTATGTTCCAGCCTAGGGGCCATTACCAAGCAACGCCGAAACACACCAACTGTTGAGTTGGTGACCCGGCTTGAGTTTTTATTTTTCATGCACTCCACAAAGTCAGTTATTTGGTTTAGTACCTCTACAAGTGTGGGAGTTTTTGGATGTACTTGGATGGTCAGTTTCAATCGGTAAGTCCAAGTCGAAATCTGGCGTCTCAATGTGGTTAGAGCAGACGACAAAATAAAAAGTAACGATTTATTTATAATATACTGATGCTATTTTAGCCTTTAATATTTTTTTCTCAAATTGAAATCAGCATTAGTTCTAATAAACAAAATTACGGAGCAAAATGTCCGGTTACCAAGTGCTGTGCTACACAAAGTCGAGGGGCTCCCCTTGCAACGCTGGGGGGCTTTGTCATATAAAATGTAAACATTGAAAAATAGTCTCCGTTTGTGAGAGCTGCACTCGGAAAGAGATTTGATTATTTATTCTCCATGTTTTGCTAAATCTTTTACAAACCAAAGTATACTATTTATTATGTGTACGTTATTGTTTACTTATTAAGTGTAAGTTTGTTAGATTTTATAACCGCCTATACAAGTGACACCAAAAAACTATATTCTGTAAACGTTTATATGGTTAAAAGTCTTGTAAGAGGGATAAATAAAATCAAACCCTGAATACATGCATTTAAGTGCTTTGACACGAAAAATGGGTTTGACGTATTCCTTTCAGAATTCCAATATGAATAGTATGTCTGTTTTCCAGTTTAGAAATCCACACAACACAAATAGCTCTCAAAACGATAGATAACAGAAGCACTACTAGTTTCTTTTGACGAAAACAATTATTTATACAGGCATTACATTTCTTCTCGATTTCCTAGTGATCATTCCTAATTCAAGTGTTATACAAACAAACTGGATCATACATTCAGATGATCAGAACAAATGACTATGAATGTGTTCAATGGCTGTAATATACTATTCAAAAAAAGAAACCCAAAAGAGAATTTGAAAAAGTAGCTTATTGTTTTCAGACCGCCAACCAAATACACATGTTAGGATATATATTTGTTTCTAACGTCCATGTTAACCAAACCCTCGCCCAAACGCAACTCTTAATGATTTAGAACGCTGTTAATGGTCGTTATGATCATGAATGTCATGGTTAAAAACAAGTAAAAGTCAAAACAACCGATTTGCACGTGCAAAGCACGAGTAAAGGGCTAGGCTATAAAAACCCAAATGAATCAGGCAGATTTGTGACAATTATCGAAAGTTAGGATCGAAAAACATGCGATGTCTCAACGCATCCGACAGAAATATTGCCATCGGGCGTTTGTAAGCTGGCGAATCCAAGAGTGTCATTGCGAGGACCTTCAAAGTTCATCGTAGCACGATAACACGCTTGTGGGATCCGTGTGTCCAGACCAATACTGTAAATGACCGTCCAAGATCGGGGAGGCCTCGAGTCACCACACGGGCTGAAGATCGATACATTCGAGTATCTCATTTGCGTGGTCGCCATCGTACTGCACGCGACACAGCCCAAGAACAGTTTGAAGCCCGCAGAGTATCCGACCAGACAATCAGGAACCGTCTAAGAGAGGCAGGAATCCGAGCAAGACAACCCAAAGTTTCCCCCTCCTTAACACGTCTACATCAGCGTCAACGTGTCCGATTTTCAGGCGACGTGACGGCAGACAACGTGTTTATAGGAGACGCAATGAAAGATATGCACCAAACTGTTTAAGGGAAGATGACAGATTCGGCGGGGGGAGTGTCATGGTGTGGGATGCCATCTCCAACACCAGAAAATCGGAACTCGTGCTGGCGAGGGGCAATTTGGCATTTTCCGTCCACACGTCCTTCCGCTTGTCGACCGCCAGAGAGGGCTATTCCAACACGATAATGCTCGACCCCACACGGCACGTGCTACAGTAGACTACCTCGCCAACGACAACTTTAATGTCCTCCCATGGCCCTCCAAATCTCCGGATTTGAACCCCATCGAGCATTTGTGGGACCAAATCGATAGACGAGTGCGTCAGCGCCAAAATCAACCAGTTACCCTTGATCAGCTGTTCCACATGTTGCAGGAAAAGTGGGGTAGGATTCCACAGAGGAACATCCAACGATTGATTCGTTCCATGTCCAGACGATGTCGCGCAGTTCTGGCTACAAGGGGTGGTCACACACGGTATTCACTTTGGCTCCACCTGGTGGACAGTTGTGTAGGCAGATAGGACAGTAAATTTCGAGACGGGTGTTCCATACACCAATGTGTCATTAGGCCGAATTTCAGATATGTACATTGATGACATTGTGATTTCAATTCATTTGAATAACATATATGTCAACGCTGAAAATTCTCTATTGCGTTTCTTTTTTTGAAGAGTGTATATATGGTTCAGATTAAATTCTTCTGCATAAGAGACTAAATACAACGTGGGTTCTGAAAATCGACGAAAACACGTTAATTGTATCCATGTTTTCGGGAAAACCGTAATTCAACGTTGACCAGGTGTTTTTTATATTAGGGTTTAACGCTGTACTTACGGTCATTTCACTCACTTGCCGGCTTGCCAGACTAATGGGTAAAGGAAACCACCCGCGACCCCAGTGGTCACAAACGAAGACCAGACAGAACAAAAACCGGACAATACACACATCACAAAAAAAGAAATATCTCCATTATAAAAGCTATTTATTGAAAGACAAATCCACCTTCGACCGGAAATACACAGGAGATATACTGATTGCTTATACACCAATCGAGCAAACAATATGAAAGGATACATTAATTATATAATGCTAAACTAATCATTTCATTCTGTTCTTGAGCTGAATAATTTGTTAAAATGTTGGTTTTGTAATTGTATTGTTTTCCGTGGTAGAAGCTAGATTAGCCTTTCCATGTGTCACAGATTTATAAATTACATATCAGAATTGTCATTACTGATTGGTTAGCCGTCGCTTCCACCTGTCCTGTTATAAACATATTGCTGTTCGTTAAAGTTGATAGGTGTTTATATCACAGCTAATAGACGTAATTAGTATGTACACAGGTAAGACAGCTGCGTTATAACGTCCGCTGAAATTGTTAATTAGAAGCTCATATGGCTGTGGAGACGTGTAACTAATACTGTTTAGTGTCTTATTACAGGGCGAAAGGTCGTAAAGTCAGATTATTTATTTTTTAATTAATAGAGCTTTTATTAATATAGTCATTCTTGAAATACTTTTTTATTTATTGTTCTGATATTTTTAATTATGCATTCATTCATTCATTCATTCATTCATTTGCATCCATTCGTCCATTATTTTATTTATTGATTTAATCAGCCATTCGATTATTCGTTAAGGAATCTGTTTATTGTAATGTTGATTGATTGATTATTTGTTTGTTTGTATGTCACTAAAATCATTGTGAATGGAGCATAACTGCGAGAAGCACTGGCTGCTGAGCACACCAACTGACATACAGTCCTCGGGAATCAAACTCGCGACCTTATAGAGATGAGCAAGCTGTGATGTTTACACTTAAAACGAATTTACATTGTATGCGTTCGACCTTCGAACTATAATCTCTATTGGCTGGCTGGCAGATTGATTAGTTGATTGATCCATTGATTGATTCATTGATTCATTGATTTATTGGGTTTGATTGATTGATTGATCATTGATTGATTGATTGATTAATTGTTGAACGATTGATTGAGCGATCGGTTTATTGATGTATTTGTTTGGTTTTGATTGATTGATTTTTTGATTGATTGAATGATAGATTTACTGATCGATTGATTGATTGAATAATTGGATGGTTGATCGCTGTGCATCGCTTGTCTGTGTACTAATCTCACTTCGATTTAACGCTTACGGGTCCGAGTCCTTCTATCGAACTTAGGTACAGATATAAGCGTCACACGTTATGTGGCTCCAGCAATCTCAGGGGTGGTTTTACGAGGTATCAGCTTGGTCCAACGTATTAATGTAGTATGGCAAAGTGTGAAGTGGATCATCTCCGTCATATAAGTGAAATAACCTTGAGTAAGACGTTCAACCCCCAATCAAACAAACAAAGAGATAGGGGTTTATTCAGATCACCATTTTTCAAAGCAATTATTTTCACCCTATCCACTCAGGTTTGTTATATTTAAAAAACAAAAACTAAATAGTTTTATTTAAATATATTTTTAAAAAAAAATCAAATTATTTTCTTCGTCTTAAACTTGCAACATGTATTAAACAAATAGTTTATTGACGAAGTTGGCAATGTCGTGCGTATGTGTGTTGCTTTGTGGAAGCCGTGCAAGACCATCCCATGGGCATCCTCGCGAGTCAAGGTTAAGACATAGGTGTACTAACTAACCTTGGCACATTACAAACCTCTATCGTCTTTGGCACATTACAAACCTCTATCGTGTTATCCGAGTTATTAAGGGCACATAATATTGTCCCATCTAGGGTTTTCCCCTAAATCTACCTGCATATGGAAGCTGATTGAACGACGGCAGGAGTCCATGGCACCGAGGGAAAAATAATGACGTAAAGCAGTACTTGAAATCAACTTATAAACATGATCAAGAGAAGGTTTTCTGATCACAGTTTTAATAATATTCAGCTGCAGTCGTTGTTCTATTTCTTGGAGTCTCATTTTGTAATGATCAAGTACGATTTAGCTTTTTAACGCAGACGGGCTATACGCAAGACAAGGCACGACGGCCACGGTTTTGATCAAATGAAGATGTTTGACAAGAACTGTCAAAACCACAGGCGCATGACGTTATTGTTGTGGTGAAAGACTATTACTGTACGTTATACAACAGTAATACTCTGTCAAATTGTAGGCTACTACAGGCGCCTGTGGTCATAACAAATACACGTGGCGGTTGTGCAAGAGAGCGTCCTTGATAGGCTGGGGTTACAAGATTGTGGGTGTATGCTGCCAATAGAAATCCATCATATGAGGCTAAGTCAGAACACAAAAAGCAGCGAAATGGCGCATGGTATCTCCCTTACAGTCTATATATCGAGATACTATGTGTTCGGATGATATCCCATGGGGGTCAAGATAATTGATGGCGCCATACCGTCCACCGAATTTATCTGATTGCTGTTTAAATTCGTTATCAAGGATATATCACTAATAGTTTTGTTAAGTTTTGCTAACAGTACGTTTATTGGTATGAAGCCATTTGAGTAGGCCTATTACATGCAGCTAATTTCTGCTCTTCGTGTTAATTGACGAACCATGATTGTGTTTTTAGTCCGTACGTTTTTGGGGGAGGCCGTACTGGAAGTAAATCCGTAGCCCGAACGCAGCTCGCACACAGCGAAAGTTACTCATGCACTAAAAGTGCTGCGGCGTGAATGGGGCCGCGGCCTAGAGTGTCACGCGGAGGGTTAAAAGGGAGATTTGTGTTGATCTGGTACTTTAGTTCACTCTCCATCTTTGCCAAATTACGGTGAGAAACCACAAAGAAACCTCGTAAAAAGCACCCCCGCGATTGCCGAAGCCACATCGTGTGACTCACTCATATACCTGAGGGTCAACAGACAGACTCGAACCTGTGAACGGTGCATCTAAGTAGGCTTAGAAGCGCCCTCGCTAACCAATAAGCGACGACCGCGGGTCTGGTACTTTAAGGGCTAATCGGCAACATGAAACCAGTCGGTTTATGATTAAAAAAAAAAAAAATTTATGCCACTGAATTGTTATGTTCTTCGCCCCCACCGCACCCCTTCCCCATCGCCTCTAATTATATTGGGAGGCTGGGAGGGGACTTCCTGTTGCCCTAGTAGTTTAAGAGCTACGGGGCAGCATGGGGCCGATATGTTTGTGATGTCTTTGTTTTACGGTCTGTGATTGTCTTGTATTTGCCCTGTCTCTTTTTTTTTTCGTCAGTAGCCCTTGATCCATTGAGCTGGCACGCCGTGGTTTTAGTTAAATAAGCTCAGGTATGGCATCAAACCCCAACCAAACAAACAAACAAACTCGAATGTACACTATAGAAAGTGTATGCTTTTGGTCGCCACAACGCACTCGCCTCTGGGGGTGACCAGCTCCGTCCCCTTGTACCGTACCTGGTTCGGAACGGCATCAGCTTTCGGAAGGTCAGGGGTGTTTCTGGGTTATACACTGAAACGCTTCAGATTGTACAGCGATGTTAGGGTAGATATTGGTGGCGCTCACCGTCATCTCATCGTGTTGTCCAGTGACAGCAAAGGGAGATAAATATGTTTCTCATACATCTGACAGTGCCCGCTTAAGAAGATTTGAATATTCAATTGAATTTATTTATTTATTTATTTATTTATTTATTTATTTTTTTATTTATTTTTTTTTAATTTATTTATTTATTTATTTATTTATTTATCACAACAGGTCTAGTAGACCCACTTACAGCAATGATAACAACTACGACGATAACAGGCATATATACAAATGAACATTTAAAAGTAAGGTCTATATTAAGAAAACAGTATACTTTTACAGAGTGCTTTAAAAGATAATGAATTGCAAAAAATATCTATGTCGTTTTCACGATTAAAAACATTAAAACTGTTTTTTCCTCTGATACAAAAACTGTTGCTTATAATATTAATTCGACTGGTTTGCGAATAAAACATGTTATGCTGGCGAGAATTTCTGACAGGAGCAAAAAATGACATTTGAGATAAAAGATATGGTGAATTGATAAAAAAATTGACAATTTTGTTTAGAAATACAAAATCAAAATAAGTTCTTCTGCACTGCAGTGTTCAAATTACATTGTTAGTCAATAACATAACTCTTTTTCATGTCGATATTGGTGGTGCTAACCGTCATCTCATAGTGAAAAACAATGGGGTTGACCAGTGACAGCAAAGGGAGATAAATATGTTTCTCATACATCTGACAGTGCCCGCTTAGGAAGATTTGAATATTCAATTGAACTACATTGTTAGTCAACAACATAACTCTTTTTCATGTTGACCCACTTTTAAGATTTTCACATTTTTAAGCATCTTCCTTTTTTTTTTAATTGTTGCTAAAAATAGAGCTCCAACAAACGACTTCCTGGAAAGATCGTGATGGCGCATGTTTATCTCAAAATAGCAAATCTTCTTTGATAAGTTAGATGTACTATATGATTGCACAATGGGAGAAGACTTGAGATGTACGGTAATCGGGATAAGATTTCGCTTGGTATTCGAAAGAAAAAAAAGCCGAAAACATAACATTTTGCTTTAAATCCTGTCAGCTATGGCAGGCGAAGTGTTTCAATATTCTACATTTACTTTCTTTGTTTAAAATATAAATTTCCTTTCCTTTATTGATAGTTTTCGTTGCATATAGTTTTAATTATATTCTATATTTAAAATATATGTGCAATATTTTTTATATATTTGTTGTAAAAGTTATTATATGTATGCGATAATTTGAATTGATATGCATGAATTTTTATTTGTCTTCAAAACGTA
>JAVFBW010158943.1:0-11778 GCA_034783835.1 Mopalia ciliata
AAAGAATGAACCAACCTTTATCATAATAGATCTTAACAAGAAAAATCTCAGGTTAAATTCTAACAAAAAGATTTCACTGTGTTAAAGGTGGATGCTAAGTTTTTAAATGGGCATCCAAATAATGAAGAAGCAAGTAGAATGAAGTTAAAGTAATTATTTTTCTCATGTGTTTGTTTCAGATGTTTCAATGATGTTGTCTGTGTCACAGTTTATTTGTCATCTGACCAAGGCTGCAGGAAGTCAAATTACATACAGTATGCTGAAATCAATATCCTCAAACTTTGTGTCAGTAAGTCCAGTAATGTTAATAAGAAGACAGAAATGGGCTAAAAATTCTAAACTTAGACGGGATGTTGAGGCTGTTAGACGATGGAAAGAAGAAAACACCAGGCTATTTGGTCCCATACTAAAAACTAAGACAATAACGCCTCTGGGCAAGAAGTCAAAAGGCAAGAAATCCAATGTGGTTGTTGTTGGTAAGGATTTGGATGACTGGTTTGACAAACATTACCCTCCCCGAGAAACTTATTCTAAACATGAGAATGGTATAAATCAGACGGGAAACTTTGCCCACTCATCACCACGTGAAGTATCATTTTCAGGAGGTGAGAACAATCAAACTAAGGAAGACAACTCTGTCAACTCCTTTTCACCACATGAAGCAAATTTGTTCAAAAGTGACAATGACGTAGCAGCTGATGAGAGAGTAAGGCCTTCTAACTCATCACCACATATGGGTATTGATACTGAACCTGTTTTGTATCCCGATGATAAACCAAAAGTCTTCATAGATTCAAGCAAAGAAATTTTGGATGAGATTCTAAAATGTAGCATAACAGCTGAAACCAACCCCTCTCTTGAGCAGTTAAAATCTCGTCTACATCAGTCTCCATTTCCCAGTCTGCCCACAGTGACTGGTATTTTAGCTAAAACACGATCTCCGGAGAGTCAGTTTTTCTTGGATCGCTGGAAAGCTAAGATGATTGCAGAATTAGGAGAGGCAGGATTTAAACTCTACCAAACAGGTAAGTGCCTGCTTATATCTGTAAAATCTAACTCTGAGAATGACAAAAATTCTTAAATTTTTTAAAGCAGTTTTCAGCACTACAGTAAGAAACCAGATACGAATTTAATATGGCCCTGACTTTAACTATAGTATAATGTTTGTAAGTTAGTAATGTAACATGTAGTGCACAGCATATAGGTCTGTTCCCTCTCATCCTAAATATTCCATATCCATTTCAGTGAGCAACTTCATATATTTGTACATGCAGTGTTGTTCATATTGTCTTTTGAATATTAAGTAAGTATTAATATCAACAAAGTAAAACCTGAAAGAGGATCGCTGTTTGTCAGAGCCAAAATTGTGAATATTGTGGCGGGAAACACTTTTTAATCAAATGTTTTATGTATTACAGAGACTCTGCAGAAGGGCATTAACCTCCACACCTCTATCCAGCAGTTACTGTCTGGGGTGTCTGATGTTCAACCACAACCTGAAAACCAGGGTTTCTGGACCAGCATTCAACACATTCTACCAGCTATAGAAGATGTGCTGGCTTTGGAGAACAGAGTTATGCACCCTTATTTACATTATGCTGGCACATTCGATTGTGTGGCTACATACAAGTAAGGAGATTACTGTCACATCGATCAAGAATATAATATGAATAAAGTACAATAATAGCAATTAAATAAACATTTTTACTAAAAGGGCATCTCCATTAGGAAGAACTACACGAGATATTCTTAGAGTTGTTTATTTTTGTCTGTTTTGTTTCTGGACAACATTTCATTGTAATTTGGAAGAGAAAATGAAAGTTTAATAAACCTTTAAAGAGTCTTTGGCTGAAAAGAATTTGGCAACGAGGACTATAGCTTGAAATACGGTGATCTGTTGAACAAAGGGAAATAACTCTATCAATCATCTTGGAATAGTCTATTATCTCCCTTTGAATATATCCCTTTTTTTTCAAATTGTGGACTTTTAATGCTTACTCTGTTTTCAGCTGGCTTGTTCACATTGTTTAATAAATCGTAGCCAATTAGTGTCAATTTCTGTCTACTGTTTTGTTATCATCCAACATATCCTTCATATAAGCCCAGCTGACCTCAATGTTGTCGTTCTTGTCATTCATGTATTGCTAGTCATCATTGATCTGTTTGTGATTCTATAGTGTGATTGTTTCAGAGATGTGGTCTGTTTGATAGATTGGAAGACGTCTCAGAAACCTAAACCTCACCTGTCGAGTACCTTTGATTATCCTCTACAGGTGTCTGCTTATTTGGGAGCTTATAATGCGGATCCAACTAATACTGCCAAAGTAAGGATTTATCACATTCATTAGGAAGGGGCAAGTGCCATGGTGTAACTTTTTTGTGAATTGGTTCATGCATGCATGCTTTGCATGCTATATTCAAATGCAGGGCTGTGGCTCAGTATTTAGCTTGTCGCTTATCAGACTACTGATGTAACCTTGATTTGTTAATTACTGGTTTGATTCCCAAGGGGTCCTCCAGTATATGAGGGAGTTGTGTCTGGTAATTCCAGGTGTGGATTGTAATATGAGGTTTTCTTTCGGTTTCCACCATATTTGACGAAGGATTTGTAGTATGTGGATACTCTGTGGTCATATAAGTGAAATACAGTTGAGTTTGATGTACTACTAAAACAAATAGTTCAAAATAGTTCTCCTATCAGTTACTTTCGGGACCTGATTGGATGATTAACGATTCTGCCATTAGGTTATATCAGACACAAACCCCTCAGAAACTCCCACTATCAATTTGATGTGTACAGGACATCAACTTTCGTCAGGTAAAACCCTCTTAAAGAAATAGACCAAAAACTATGAGATTGAGGCATTAACAAACACCTGGTCCAATAGCCTTTTTAAGAACTCTACCGCTAGTCAGGAGTAAAAAATGCAACTCTTTTTCTTTTCGTGGTTTTTGTGGGTATTTTCAAAGAATGATTATAGTAACATCAATGTTACATCATACACATTTAGAAAGCACAGGACTTCAAGATTCTAGATATTATGTCATATTATGATTAATTTAATTTAATAATGGTATTTATAAAGAAAAACGTCCACTGATTGTTATACGCCATCATTTGACGGGATGTATTATGTTATGGGGTTGTTTGTCCATCCGTCCGTCCATCTGTTCGTCCATCAACTTTTTGCTTTCCAGACAATTCCTTGAAAACAGCTTATTGAATTTGAATCAAACTTTAGTACGTTTGTTCCTTGTGACAAGATGGCGCTTGGGGTTGATTTTGGCATATGTTGAACTACAGGTGGGGCCACCTGGTGACAAAGTCTAAATTTTGTTTCTGAGTGTTAACTTGAAAACTTTTTGTGCAATTCAAATCAAACTTAATGTTAGTGTTTCATGTGACAAGACGTCACTTGGGATTGATTTTGACATGTGTTGATTTACAGGTGGCGCCACCTGGTGGCAAAGTCTAAATTGGGTTTATGTTGTTAACTTGAATAATTCTTTTGGAATTCAAATCTAACTAAGTGGGATTGTTCCCTGTGACAAGACATCACTAGGAAATAGTTTTGGTATATGTTGGACTACAGGCTGCACCACCAGGTGACAAGGTTTAAATTTAGGTTCTGTTCTAACTTCTTGTGCCATGTGCCGGCAGTTGGAGGGAGTTTCATGCTGCCCTGGGGCTCTCAGAGCTAAAGGGGAACAGGAACTGTTTGTGGTGTCTGTCATGTATTTGTTGTCGTCATGTATTTGTCCTGTCCTGTGTTTGTTGCCAGTGGTGTCGAGGGTGGTTTCCTTCACCCATTGGGTTGACACGTCGTCTTATAAGTGAAATACCCTTGAGTATGACATTAAACCCCAATCAAATAATCAAACAATCTTGTGCCATGCAAATTAAACTTAGTATGAGTGTTCCATATGACAAGACGTCACTTGGGATTGATTTTGGTGGGTACCAACCAGGGTTGTAACGATGCATCGAACTGTAGATATATGCTGATAGTTCGTGATCTCATCTGTATGAGTTGTAGACACATGAATTGTTTAAGTAAACATAATTACAAACCAACCCAGAAAATCTGTTGTTTGGAATAATTTTGGTTTTGTAAAAGAGAAAGGTGATGTTGACAGAAAACGAGTTGCCTGTCGGTATAGTAGTTGGGACCATAGGAATACTATCACAATAGTCATATCAGCCTCAATAGTCCATACATTTGGACAACAAATTTGGGAAATGTTAGAAGCCTTTCATGAGGTACATACATCTTTAATTATAACTAGACCTATCACTGGATGAAGATTAATTCTCCTACATATGAAAACACTTCACATGTTTTGGTTGTGTTACTATGAAGTGTTCATTTCCTTTGGAGTACACAGTCCAAGCAGTTCCCCATAAAACATGAATCAATTTGTCCTAAGATCTGGAGATTTACCCCCAAGGACAAATTGGCCTGTGAGAGTTCATGAGATGATTCATCAGTATAAAATTGATTAACATTCTGTTGTCAATATTATTAATTTAGTCACTTAATTTAGATAAACATGCTGTCTCGATGAGGAGCAAGGCCTGTCAGTTAGCGAGTAAGGATTAACACTGAGGGAGTAAAGCCTGTCAGTTGGGAGTAAAGCCTGTCATTTGGGGAGTCAAGTCTGTCATCGGGGAGTAAGGCCCATCAGCTAGGAAGTAAGCATTAACAGTTGGCGAGTAAGGCCTGTCAGTTTGTGAGTGAGGATTAACAGTTGGGGAGTAAGGCCTGTCAGTTGGGGAGTAAGGGCTATCAGTTGGGGAGTAAGGCTTGTCAGTTGGGAAGTAAAGCCTAACATTTGGAGAGTAAGGCCTGTCTGTTGGGGAACAAGGCCTGTCGATTTTGGAGTAAACCTTTAAAGTTGGGGAGTAAGGCCTGTCAGTTGCAAAGTAAAGCCTAACAGTTGGAGGGTAAGGCATGTCAGTTGGGGAGTAAGGCCTGTCAGTTGGCGAGTAAAGCCTAACAGTTGGAGAGTAAGGCTTGTCAGTTGGGGAGTAAGGCCTGTCAGTTAGGGAATAAGGATTAACAGTTGGGGAGTAAGGCCTGTCAGTTAGGAAAAAAGGATTAACAGTTGGGGAGTAAGGCTTGTCAGTTGGGGAGTAAGGCCTGTCAGTTGACGAGTAAAGCCAAACAGTTGGAGTGTAAGGCTTGTCAGTTGGGGAGTTAGGCCTGTCATTGGGGAGTAAGACCTAACAGTTGTGGAGTAGGGCCTGTCAATTGGGGAGTAAGACATGGAGTTTGGGGGAGATATTTGAGTTCAGTAGAGTGAGAAGTAGACAACCTGTCGCCATATAAATAAAGTAATCTTGAGTACCACATTATTGATTTACTAAAATCACAAA
This sequence comes from Mopalia ciliata, assembly GCA_034783835.1. Taxonomy (NCBI): domain Eukaryota; kingdom Metazoa; phylum Mollusca; class Polyplacophora; order Chitonida; family Mopaliidae; genus Mopalia; species Mopalia ciliata. The sequence continues at coordinate 5,378 of JAVFBW010158943.1, forward strand.
CAAACAAATCCATGATACACATAAGAGTGATTTACAAGGTTCATACACTTGAGGGCAAACATGAGGGATACCTATTGGTTTACAATATGATGACTCCGTCAAAATGAAATCAAACCTGTTGTTTAAAGGTCAAACAGGGATACCAGAAAAAGGTGGTGAAATAACTTGGGAAGCACAGTTTGTGTGGTGATGTTTATCACAATGTGTAGAGTGCATTACGTCTGCCATTTCCATTAGATCTTATCAAGGCTAATGAGTCAAAATAGTTCTTAGACAGTTGGCCAAAAGCAGATAGCGTTGAATGGATGACTGCTCTTCCATGGAATTTTTAGCGCCATAATCTCTTTCCAAAATGTTCCCTCCAGTGGATGAATAGAGAGACTAACGAGTGTGAAAGCAGTCAGTGGTTGTAGCCTAAAGGCTATGAAAGTCTCCCTGCTAGAGGTGATGAACTGCAGGTGGCTTTCAGTGAGCACCTCACAAATCTCACCAGATGTTACATGAAGCCATTAAACTTGGGTGCATAAAGGTAAAGGCAATCAGTGTCACCTACTAAATTTCTCGCTCAGAGAAAACTCAAGTCAAAATAAATAAAGAAAAAGATCTAAAGGCTTTGGTGTAAAGTTATTTTAAGTAAATGGTGTGTTATTTTTTTTTTATTTTTTTTTTTTTTGTATATATATTATTTCATAACGTTAAAAATATTAATGACATCCAACACTTGCTTAGGATCGTATCTAATAATATGCATTTATGTCATTGGTAAATCATTTTTTTTTTTTTTTTTAACTTTTTATGTTGAAGAGGTACATGTCTTCTTTACATAGGAATAGACATGTTTAATGAAACACTATGTTTACTAATAGATCTAATGCAACTTTCTGACTGATACTCCGGTTTATTCAGTTTAAAACAGTTGTGCAGTTGTTAAATAGCCATTAGGTTTACCAAGAATACATCCAAGGCCATTCTTTCAGTGAATATAACCTGATACAGTAATCCTAAAATCATTAACCCAGAACATTTATTAAAAAAATGACTTTATATTTTCTACATCGTTAAAACAAAGAGTTTTTTATCATCTGTGGGGGCTGGTGGCCAATGTTTAGTTGCCAGTGTGTCTGATTACATGTACTAATCTTACTTCTATGTACTGTCAATGGGTTCATAGTGTGCTGTCAAGCAGTTTGGGAGGTTTTTGCCAAGTCTGTTCACGGTTTTCAAACTTATTTTAACAAAAAATGGTGTTAATGGACAATCTGTTGTCAGATTAGGGAAATACCCTTGAGTGCAACATTTTGGGGTCTTTTGTTAAAAATGTACCTCGTGACAATATAAGTAAATAATATATTGTCATACATCTGCCTTAATTTCATACTCCACTCCACTAATTGGTTGCTGATTACATTGCCACTAATTTAGTTGTTGATGTTATTGCTATATTTGGCCCATGGCTATGGCCTAGTGTGTTGGCTCAGTAATCCTAGTTTGATGTACTGCTCATGAGTTTAAGTCCGTTTGTCAGTCAACCATCAAGCTCATGTATATCACATGATCGACAGGGTGGCTTTTTACAGGGTTTCTTCTCAGTTTTCTATCATATTTAACATTTAACAAGGAACAGTGTGAAATTGACAATCTGTCGAAATATAAGTGAAATACCCTTGAGGATGATGTTAAACCCCAATAAAAAACACCAACAAATATAAGTAGTTTTTAGATAACTTGCACCGTCTCTAACTATTACTTTATAATTACCTTTGGATTGCTATTGAAATGATCATCATTATTCCCATTGAGATGGCCAGGTCAATTTGACAACATCCTACTCAGAATGGATGTTGTTATGTTGTTTTATTTTCAATGGATGAATGGATAAGTAGAAATACTTGCTTTGTGTTCTATCAATTTGGGCAGATAGCAGAGGATTCCTTACGATTGGGAATGTCTACTATTTATTTTCACACCTGTGTTTATTTTAAAGCTGGTTAAATACTGGCATCATTTACTCTAGTATATTTAGTGTCAGAGTACCAAGTGATTATTTGTTAGAGTATCTGGCCACCTGCTTGTAGACTCAGTGTGAGTTATGAGTTCATGCCACAGGGGTGTCTACAGCTACTGACAGGTTGAATTTAACAGCCAATGTTACTATAAGAGGGACCTGTTTTCACATATAGTAGGTAGTTTGAGGAATAGACTGAATGTATCCCTTTAAATCTGTCTTATCCTCTGTTGATGACTTCTGCTGAGTGTACCATTACACTCAGCTTTTTCCATCTCTCTGCTACAGTTTTACATACATCTTTTTTCATTTGCTGATTTATTGGCTGATAATGTCAGTTTTACTTTTATAGACAGTAATGTCTGTTTTTATTACTCAAGATCTACTTTTTCTTGATGTGTAATTGTGAGCTTTTATTTATCGTGACTTCATGTAAATTACTTATTTAAGTGTCTACTAATGGAGCAGGATTTGTTGTTCACTCATAAAAACGTTATTGTCATGGATTCATTGATAAGATGATACAAGTAATTATTTTTTTGTACTGTTTCTGATTTTTTTTGTTTTTTTATTTGTTTATTTTCTTTAATTCATTTTATACTGAAAATTGTATACATGTTGAATTTTAGGTACAGGTCTGCGTAATATCTGTGTGTATTTATTATTTTAGTTAACTGATCATGATATGCTATTTCTTAAAATATTAATTGTTCTTTTGCCAGTAGCCAGTCCACTCCATTAAAAAATGTTACATATTTCATTATAACTGTATTGTGGAAACTTTGCCAATTGTAGGCCTTGACATCAGTTTGCTTGCATTGAAAACCTGCCTTCTAAAGGCCTTTTTTCTCTCTCTTCATTTATTCAAAATATATCTTGTCAAACATACAATTGACCTGATTTCAAATGAATATGTGTATAACGTAAGAATTCCGAACCCCTGGTTTGATTTGAAAATGACTTTACAGATATATTATAATTATATAGGTAGTAAAACTTCTATCATAGTTGACAGCATTTTGCTTCGTTAAAGAAGATTTGGATAACTTGTTTACTGGCAAATCATTTGAAGTGGCTATAGCCCACCTGAGCAAATCATAGGTGAAATCAGTCAAGTCACCTATTATATGATGGTATTGTTTGATTTGTCCATACCTATTTCCGCTTGATGTTTCATAATGTAAGCTATTGAATTCTGGATTGTTGACTCAGGTGGGCGATATTACTACAATGGTCCCTGTGTTTCTGAGGGATGATATGAAAAGCTTTTTTTAAACAATGTATTGTAGGTAAACAGTTTTAGCATGATTAAAAACTTTCAGGTTTTTTTCTTGGTTATTTTTTATAAAACTTCAGGGGAAAGTTACATATATACTTTAACTAAGGTGTATAATGGTCAGGTTGATGAAAGGTGTAGTGTGTTTAGGTTGGCTTTTAGTTTACTTTGGGTTTTTTAGAAAGTTTTTTTGACATCCGTTTAGTAGGTGGTTTATGGAGTGCTTTGGTATACTCAGCTAAGAAGCAACACAAGGCAACATGAAGCCAGTTTGTTCATTTAACAATGTTTATAATACACCTTGTATTTTCCTTTTTCATTTTTTTGTTGGTTGAAATTAAGGGTGATTATCTATTTGCCCTGACTCGTTCAGGCCCTGGGACCGTTGCTTAAGGGTTAGCAAATGTGATTACTAATCCTACTTTGATGTACTGTCCCCAGAATCAAGTCCATCTGGCGACCATCAGGTATATGCGTGAGTCATACAATGTGGCTCTAGCAATTGTGAAGGTGGATTTTAAGAGGTTTCTCTCAATTTTCCATCGTCAAAAAACAAGGAACAGTGTGAAGTGGACAATCCGTCGTCATAAAATAGAAATACCTTTGAGTATGACGTTAGAGCCTAATCAAAGGAACAAACAATCACTCATTCAGAGGCCCGCTGATATATTTTTATTCCGCTGACATTCTGCTGTCCATTGAAGTTATACTGTATCTATTTTGACAATTTGTAACTCAGCAAATTAGGAACATAAAGTTCCCAGCCAAGCAACCTGGCCATGTGTACGGTGTGGCTATTTCCTGTTAGAGTGCTGCACTGTCATATAAAAGTTAAATACAGCTAAGCATAGGTTAAAAACTGATTCCCAATCTAATTAAGCTTTGTCTCAGTCATTCACTAGTAGCCCTTCCATTAGAGATGCCGGTTGTTGGAGGGAGCTTCATGTCGCCCTTTTGCTCTAACAGCTAAACGGAAACAGAAAGCGAATCTATGTGGTGTCAGTATTGTTTTCTGTTTTTGTTCTGTACTTGTCATGCTTGTCTTTGTTTGTTGCCAGTGGTGTGCAGGGTGGTTTCCTTTACCCATTGGGCTGGCACGGTGTCATATAAAATACCATTCACTAAGACGTTAAACACAATCAAACAAATCGATTAGAGACATTTATCATCTCATATATTTTTTCCTGTGTCATTCAGTATTTACTTTAGATTTCCTTTATAGTAATTCACTATTCCATATGACTTTTAACTGAAAGTTAGTTTACTTTGACCCTAATGTCATTCAATATCCAGTTTGCCGTAGTATGTCATTTTCCTTTTGTCTATGGCTGGAAAACTGATTTGTTTCTGTGTTTTGTGATTGCCTTATCTTATCCATTGGCATTTAAGTTTACTTTCCTTCACCTATTGGGCTCGACTTTACTTAGAGGTAGCATTTGCGCTTAACAATCCTGCTTCAATGTACCGTTCACCGGATCAAGTCCGCCTGTCAACCATCAGGTATATGAGCGAGTCACACATTGTGTCTCCGGCAATTGCGTGAGTGGTTTTTACGAGGTTTTCTACTGTAAAAAGGCAAGGTGCAGCGTGAAGTGGACAAACAAACTAATCCATTGGGCTGGCACACATTTTCTTTCACTTAAAGTTGGTTTCTGTCTCAGTTGCCTTTCCCCAGCTCATTTAAGATGTCTCTACAAGTTTTGTGGCTTTTTATTTCTATCTTATTACTATAAATATACAATTTCAGTGCAACATTTGTTTTCCTATATTTTCAGTTAGAGAGTGGCTTGGTTGTGGTAGCCTATCCTGATGGGACACCAGCTCATGCTCACTATATATCTCCAGATCAGTGTCAGTATTACTGGAAACAATGGTTAGCAAGGCTCTACCAATACTGGAATTCTGTCTTCTATCCTCAGCAGAGCAGTGGCTAGAAAGGCTCTACAAATACTGAAATTCTGTCTTCAATATGTATCCTCCATAGAGAAGTGGCTATAAAAGCTCTACCAATACTGGAATTCTGTCTTCTATCCTCAGCAGAGCAGTGGCTAGAAAGACTCTACAAATACTGAAATTCTGTCTTCAATATGTATCCTCCACAGAGAAGTGGCTATAAAGGCTCTACCAATACCGGAATTCTGTCTTCTATCCACCACAGAGCAATGGATAGAAAGGCTCTACAAATACTGAAATCTGTGTTCTATCCACCAGAGCAGTGGCTAGAAAGTCTATACCAATACTTAAATTCTGTCTTCAATATGTATCCTCCACAGAGAAGTGGCTAGAAAGGCTCTACTAATACCGGAATTCTGTCTTCTATCCACCACAGAGCAGTGGCTAGAAAGGCTCTACAAATAATGGAATGTCTTCTATCCTGCACAGAGCAGTGGCTAGTAAGTCTACCAATACTGAAATTCTGTCTTCAATATGTATCCTCGACAGAGCAGCGGCTAGAAAGTCTATACCAATACTGAAATTCTGTCTTGAATATGTATCCTCCGCAGAGGAGTGGATAGAAAGGCTCTATCCTACCAATACCTGAATCCTCCCTTCTATCCTCGACAGAGCAGTGGCTAGAAAGTCTCTATCAATACAGGGAGTCTAATTATCCAGGAATTTGTTGCTGTATCTTGAATGAAGAAAGTCCTCAGTTAATAATTATTATGTAGAACAACGGAAATTCTGGGACAAAATATTGTTAAACAGGTTTCACAAAACTCTTACATCATGGACAAAATACTAATTCTATAAACCTGTGCGGTGTTCTAGACACAACAAGGGTAAGATATGCTGTGCCATACATAAACTACCATTAAATTTCATATAACCGATGAAAAATTGTGGAGTTGAGTTGAAGTTTTTTTGTCTTGATCAATTCTACCTGTACCTAGCTGTCCACAGTGTTGATGGATTCGATTGACCAACAACAACAGGGGAAAATAATTGGCCCTCCCGGCTCCAGATCCTAAAAACATCCTAGATCAACAGTTTATCCATCCCCAGCGGTTTAAATCTTGCCACCAGTGCCACCATTCCGCCGTTGTCCATAATTCTAAAGACCTTGTCCAGGCCATAACTTTTAAACAAAAACCTTGAAGAAGCTTATACTTTATGACTAGG
>JAVFBW010158954.1:0-11777 GCA_034783835.1 Mopalia ciliata
AAGGAACAGTGTAAAGTGTACAATCCGTCGTTATATAAGTGAAATACCCTTAAATACGACATAAAACCCCAATCAACCAAACAAATCTGTTTGCTAGTCTGACTCATATTTGTTAGACGGAAAACGATTCATTGACACGATGCTTACATGAATTTGTGTCTCGCTTCCTCAAACGGAATGGGTCAATGTGCTCTCAGAACTAAGGGTCATCATGAACTCGGTCGATTTATCATGTATTTGTTCTACGTCCGGCCATTGCCCTGTATCTTCCTCGTTTTTGCCAGTGGTGTCCAGGGTAACTTTCTTCGCGCATTGGGTTCCCTGACAGCTGTTAATGGTGTTCCCTAGCAGTCGTTGAGGCTGTTCCCTGAAAGTTGTTTATGGCGTTACTTAACAGTCTATAAGGCTGTCCCCCGAAAGTTGTTAATGTTTTCCCCAAACTGTCGTAACGGCTATTCTATGACAGCTGTCACTGGTGTTCCCTGACAATAGTTATGGCTGTTTCCTAACAGCTATTTACTTTAATCCCTCGATGCATGAAATTCTTAAGCCTCCAATTTTATACCGGAAGTTTTTCAAATAACTAGCAATTTTCTTTCTCGTTGCCATAAAAGCTCATTTAGGAATCCATTTATGTTCCTTGTGATAAATGTCTATATTAATGTTTGTATATGTGTGTCTAGTCCCTGTATACCAACCCGAATTTGTCTTCTTTCTATCTATCTATCTAACATGTCTATTGTTATGTACCATCCAACTAGAGATGATGTATGTGTTACTTTCAACTGTATATTAAAAGTGTAGCATGTATGAGACAAGCCTAGTTATGGCGCACATTATTCTAAGGAATGGAGCCGCCGATAAATCCAAATATGTATGTGACAGCCATTTACAGTCTTTTCTTACTGCAGTTAAGTCTGTTCTCTGACTGCTTATCGACAAAAAGCAAACAAATAATACTTTGATTTATGCAGATAAACGCGATTACCGCAAGTGTGAAAAAGAGTTTATTAATGATGTTCCAATAGTGAAGGCATGTCTGGCAGCTGTGTAAGATTTTCCCTAACAGTCGTTAAGCCTGTTCTCTTACAGCTTTGAAACTAAAAAAAATAATACCTTACTATGCAGATAAAAGCGATTACGGCAGGTGTGAAGCAGAGTTTAATTAATAATGTAGATCAGATGTCTTTTATGGACAACTCTACAAAAGACTACGCTAAACAGAAGGTAAGACAGTTTAGTCTCATTGTATTTCAATGTTAGCAAACTGTATTTGTTGAAATATGATTAAGTGATAAAAGTTTGTTTCTATAGCCCTTTATCACATAGATCATTGCAAATAAAAATTCATTGTTTATTTGTTTTCGGATACGATGAATCTGTGATAAAATGGATGCATTCTCCCGTTATACTGGTTTACAGGAAAAGTTAATCTATAATTGTTATCCTAACACATCATATATACATGTATATATTTTTCCACTGAAAACATTCTAATCGGACTAGTCCATTTTAAAGTCTAGAACTCTTGTTGGGTGAGAGACAAGAACAATAAAAAAGAGTTGATATTCAATCAAACTACTTTTTTACTTTATGCATTTCTTCGTCTCAAATAACTTAGGCCTACTTTCATACTATCAATTTACAGGTAACAAGTATGTAAGAAATAGATATATTCTTGATTAATTTTGACAGAGGACAACAAATAACTCAGTGCCCTTCCTGGCCTGTAGCTTGAGAATGGTCGACGATCGATTAAGTCAAAAGCAAGCATTATTACGTTATCCCTTTATACTACATGGAACCTCATACACAAATCTTATTCCCATGTTTATTCTACTTATACAAAGTTCTTTTCAACAATGATTAAACCAATTTCACATATATGAAAAAGGATGGTTATTATATTAAAAAAAAGTTATTTCAGATGCGTAAACGTTTTTCATATTTATTAAATTAATTATTATGTTCTCTACATATGTTGATATGTTGAAAAGAATTCTAGATATGGTAAAAGGAATGCAACGTGTGTTAAACACAATTGTCCAAATGAAAAACTTTATTTATTTATTTTAAACTCATTTGAAATAAATGCATACAATCCACAAACTACAGACTACCGTCTCTCAGGTCAACAACATAACTCCACTAACACACTTTGAATTTAGTAACCAGAAGTATCATTTTGTCAAAGAGATTTTTTGAAATCTTAACTGCTTTGTCGTGGCAGCGTTTGTGGGATAAGGTGCATATAGGAGGTAAAATTTAACTAAAGCGAAAATCAAGTCCATTCAAGGATTTTTTCCTGTTCATTTAAAGTAAAGAATATTGGACACAGAGACATGGTGAATAATGCATTCCTTGTAGAAGTTTTTACTCAGGATTTAAAGGATTGTCGCATAACCCTTGAAGATGGTGTAAACAACCACGCAAATAAACAACCACACACGGTACACACGCCCACAAACACATATAAAACTCATCCCATATTTCGTCTAACGACAGACGTCTATGAGTTAAATATATTGCTGCGTGGAGCTCTTTTGTACATACCTGCAACAAAAGTTTTAATTTTATCTTACACATTTGAAAAAAATTCGCAAATATGTGGGAAAGAATTTTACATGCGTTGAAATGATTTTTCTTGTGTAAAATATATTTTTCTTTTACATATATGAAAATATAAACAATTATAAAAAGGTATTGTTATGTACATAAATAAAATTAAGGCAAAAAGGAAAAAAAAACTTATTTTTGTAAAATAAAGGTTTAAGTTATAAAACTGTTTGTTATAAAAAGCTGAAGATTTTTGTACAAGTATTATTTAAATCAATTTTAGACTGCTAAGATTTTGCTGACATTGAAAACTATTCAGTCAGTCAAAACCACCTGATTTAATCATTTAACATTGAACCACATATGGAATGAGTGTTGCTTTCTGTTAGCTTAAGGCCACCAATGACGTTATCGGCTATCCGGACTGGCTCATGGACGAGGATCAAATTGACAACATTTATTATCAGGTATTTAATGCGATTGTTATCCGAATACACAATATTTCGAAGAAAAATAAAGTAAACTATAATTTATTAGAGTAAACGAATTCTTTCAAAGTTTGCTTGTGATACGATGTCCATCAATTATATACATAACATGTTTGATATGTATAAAGTAATGTAGCGCTTAATAGGTGCTTAATCATAACTATCCTTAAATATATGTAGCTAAAGTTTCACGATTTTAGTGTTTTCACTATTTTACTGTTTTCACTATTTTAGTATATTCACTATTTTAGTATGTTCACTATTTTATTAAGTTCACTATTTAAATATGTTCACCTTTTAAAAATGTTTCAATTCAAATCTGTTCAGTATGTTCACTATTTAAGTATGTTCACATTTTAAAATGTTTAAAATTTAAATCTGTTCAGTATCTTCACTGTTTAAGTATGTTCACTATTTAAGTATGTTCACATTTTTAAAATGTTTACAATTTATTTTGTTCAGTATGTTTACTGTTTAAGTATGTTCACTATTTTAATCCGCATTAAGCTTACCAAGGTTATTTTAAATTTACAGTTGGAGGTTAACAAGACAAATTATTTCAACAATGTGCTGAGCATGAACGTATTCGATAAGCAAGACATGAACAATCGGCTTAGTCTATCCCATGGCGAAAACCACCCTGAATATCTCAGTAATACTTTCGACCAAACGATGCAGTTCTATTTCTATAACGAATTGGACATTCCAGCTGGGGTATTACAGGATCCAGTTTACTCCCCAGACAAACCAAATTATCTTAATTTCGGCTCCATTGGAACTAAGATCGGTTTCAATTATATTAATGCTATCGACCGAACTGGTAAGTTTCTAATCGAACATATTACATCATCGATTGATAGTAGTCGAAAGGTTTAAATGAGAAATGAATATAATCAATAATAACCGTCCGTCCGTCCGTCCGTCCGTCCGTCCGTCCGTCCGTCCGTCCGTCCATCCATCCATCCATCCGTCCAATAAATAAATAAATCTGTGCATGTTTCTATTTCCCGACAGGTTCCATGTACAGCACGGATGGTGAGCTGATGCTACAACAAGGCAGTATTTTCCGCATCAGGAAATGGTGGAGCGACGCGACAGTGTCCAACTTTGGCAACGCCACCAAGTGCTTCGAATCATTTTTGGTGAATAAAACCGCGGGGACCTATGTGGATGAGAATAACAATACTGTGACGGTAAACTCCTGATACATACTTCTCAGTGCTATACAATATTGCTGATTTTATAACGCACGTTTTATCCATGGCTTCCAGATGGCAACAATACCGTATGTAAAAACCATCGGTTAAAAATATTCCAAACAAAAATCAAAAAGTGACCCAAATTAGTCCAGTACTTTCCATACTTTCTAATCAGTCTAGATTATCACACTTTTTGAGCCCACCTTCCCAAAAGATCGCCCTCCCTTATCAACCCAGCCAGTAACAAACTATCAAAGTAGTAGAAAGTAGTGTACAAGAAATTTAATCAATACAGACCATGATATAAGCATGGCAATTTAACCTGGATGGATTGATTAACGCAAACCATCAATCCACTCCACTCAGGTAAACTAATCAATCCACTCAATCAGGTAAACTCAATAATCCACTCAATCAGGTAAACTAATCAATCCACTCAATCAGATAATCTCATCAATCCACTCAATCAGGTAAACTAATTAATCCACTCAAATCAGGTAAGCTAATCAATCCACTCAATCAGGTAATCTCATCAATCCACTCAATCAGATAAACTAATTAATCCACTCAAATCAGGTAAACTAATCAATCCACTCAATCAGGTAAACTAATCAATCCACTCAATCAGGTCACTAATTAATCCACTCAATCAGGTAAACTAATCAATCCACTTATTCAGGTAAACTAATCAGTCCACTAAATCAGGTCACTAATTAATCCACTCAATCAGGTCACTAATTAATCCACTAAATCAGGTCAACTAATCAATCCACTCAATCAGGTAAACTCATCAATTACTCAATCAGGTAAACTCATCAATCCACTTAATCAGGTAAACTAATCAATCAACTCAACCAGGTAAACTAATCAGTGCACTCAATCAGGTAATCTAAACAGTCCACACAATCAGGTAAACTCACCAATCCACTCAATCAGGTAAAGTAATCAATCCACTGAATCAGGTAAACTAATCAATTCCCCTAATCATGTAAACTAATCAATCCACTGAATCAGGTAAAGTCACCAATCCAAACAACCAGGTTATCTAATCAATCCACTCAATCAGGTAAACTAAACAACCCACCCAATCAGGTAATCTTATGAATTCAGGTAATTTCCCTAACTAATCTATTATTAAAGTAAGCTGGCCAATGTAGTCATGTGAGCATTACAGTCACTCACACCATGGAGGTATAGCAGAAGGAGTAACAACTCGCTGGTGGGACCGGGACCGCGCTAGACTCTCCCGCTGTTCTATTGGAAGCTGAATAGATTTGACTGCCGGGGCTAATGCTTTGATGTTCACTGAACAGTTCCGACTGACAAGAATCTCTTAGTTTTGTCAGTAGAAATACAACACCCTAAACACCCACAATTCTTAATCTGTACACTATCTTTTCACACTATCGGGACGTAAGATACTCAAATAAAAGTGAATAAAAGCTTTGTAATTGTAATGATTTTAAAATATTATTTTTGAAAAGAAGTTTTTGTCAGTTTACACATATTTCCGCATAAGAAGGATTTCCCAAAATTTGCTTATAGTTTCATATTTGAATGATCTGTTATATGGTATAGGCTAACTGTAAGACGGTGACACGGTTTGAGTAAAATCGGCTATTTAAAAACGGAAAATTGACATTTATTTAACAAGGGGAAATCCGCTAAAATCTTAAAATTCAGCATTTAAAGCTGCAATTTGAATAACTACCGCATTTCGGCGAAAGTCTATTCATACACCTTGAAGTAGATTGAATTGTGTTCTTTATTACATTATATCTCCATTCCACGACGGTTAAACCAGTCCAGAGATATATAAGTTATGAAAATCAGTGGTCTCGTGATTCCTTTGATTGCTATAATATTTGCTAATTGTTGAAGTATACACTATCTACCTGGAGCTAATTGAAGCACGATTTGAACCAGCCTAGGTAGTATGAAAAGGATTATCGCACTACACATTGATTTGCTTGTTGACACTAACTGTCATGTTGTTTAGAGTTTAACACCGAATCAAATATACACCACGGGATTTTAATCGCCTTGACCATTAAGCCAGTAGCATCCTGTGGACCCATATGAGCGCATGCATGAATCAAGCCTTTGAGCACAACTGGTGTTCAGTTGACCGAGAAGAATCCAACGTTGAGGTGTCTTGCGAAATTGATGAAGGCACACGTTGGAGTGGCAGAGATGTTACTCCTTCTGCTATACCTCCATGCTCACACTAACTTATCAGATACGCAAAGCAAGCCTGCCAATCATGGAATGAGTCACTCGTGAATGGTACCAATCGAAATAGTTGTTACACGAATCAGCCAAAATATGGACCAGTGTGACGCAAAAAGTAACCAAAAGTGGTTCGATATTATATGTTTGAGATCACAAATCAATCAATACTTGTTCCATCTTGAATTTTCATTTCAGGTTCCAATCTCGCAGTATCAGGCACAACATTATAGCCCTATAGCAGCACAAGAAGAAGGGGGAGTACGATCAGCATATGACGTAAGATGCAATTGATATGATATCATAAACTGTTATTTCTGAATGCATATTCGTCAACGGACTGTTTCTTGACAAGCCTTTTATCCTTAGATTGTCTGTTTGTCTATCAGTATACAATCTGATACAAACGAGTCAATCAGCCGTGTGTGTGGACATACACAGTTATTATGATGGCCGAGAAGAGACAAACTGCCTCTATGCTTATCAACCTCCAATAAGCGAAGTTGCGTTGCGATGCGATGAAGCGAAGTGGGGATGTGAAGGAACGAATTTTCGATGGGAAGTTGCGATGCGATGACGCGAAGTTGCGATGCGAAGTAACGAAGCTGCGATGCGAAGAAGCAAAGTTGCGATGCGAAGTAGCGAAGTTGCGATGCGAAATAGCGAAGTTGCGATGCGAAGTAGCGAAGATGCGATGCAAAATCGCGAAGTCGAGATGCGAAGTTACGATGCGAAGTTGCGACGCGAAGAAGCGAAGCTGTGATGCGAATTTGCGATGCGAAGCTACGATGCTAAGTTGCGATGCGAAGAAGCATCGTCACATTCCAACTTTGCAACTTCTATTCTTGGAGTTTGAAAAGTCCAGAGAGGCAGTTTAGCACTTCTTGGCCATCATAAGTTATGATTTTCTGTCCTCGATTTATTCAGTTAGTATCGACACAGATAGGTTTTAAATGACATTCGTTAAGGTAACATAACAGTTAAACAGCAATGAGCACAAACTTAATAATGGCGATTTCAGTTGGACCACAGCAGATGACGTGTTTGACATTGTTGACGAACTTAAGGCTAACAAGGGAATATTCTTCGGTGATTGGTTACGGTCTATATTATTTCGCGGAATAACCTTAAGTGTTTGGCCAACGGTAATCTATGATTGGTGAATCCGATTAATGGTCAAATGTTTACAACGTAGTTGTTTTTATATCAGCCTAACTTGTTAGTCCTCGCGAAATGCATCCACAGGAAGCAGCCGTAAAATCACAGTTTCAAAAAGTCCTCGCCTGCGGAAGTGCTCGTCTCTTGATTAGATGTCGCTTTTATTATTACAAGATTATAATCTATATATTTCGGGTCTCAAATTATACATTGCCCTTTATTATATGATGAATAACTGATGAGTACAAATTTATAGTCAAACCTTGTGATATTTTATCAAATAAAAATTTATTATAATAAATTTTCTCGGCCAGGCATATCAAACATGGCAAACCAAAAATGGAAAAGACAAGCTAGCACCTGGAATGGACATGAGCAACGATCAAATGTTTTTCCTAGCTTACGTACAGGTGAGATATTTTTCGGATTGTTTATTTACCTTACTGATTCATTCGTGTGAAAGATAGCTATCTCTTTATATCCCGCCACCACTGAACGAAATAACATAGCCTTCATTAACAAAGCAGATAAGACAATCTTATTTAAATCATAGCTAAAACGATCTCTTTGTTCTGTTGATCGCTATTAAGATCTGACGCCAAGAACTATCAAAGGGTGTTCATTGGGTCATGACAGCTTACTGTCCAAGTTTACTAATAAACAACCAGATTAAAGAAGGCTGTGGAAACGCCAAATAAAGCCGAGACCTGTATATGTTTTATGACAGACACCTGTATCTGTGATCAGCCGTGTTGAAAATGGTAAAAACAAGCGATTGTTATCAGCTCTGGTTCACCAGCGGAAATACGTGGCAATTACAAACCTGGTTTGGAAAGCAGCTCTGAGATAGCTTTAAAGTGAAAACAATGAGAATGTGGCTGATTTAACCTATAGTTTATACCATCATGATCTTATCCAGGGTATTTTTTTATTTCAGACGAAATGCCAGATTACTCGACAATACGACTACTTCGGACCTTATTTCTCATCTTATTTCCATTTCTTTGGTATCCCATATGGCACAAAGTGAGTATATATGTTGTTCTGCTTTTTAAAAAAATGTAGGCTATTTGTCATTGTCCGTATCAATCTTACTAGCGATCTACCTGTGAACAGTGGACAAACTCGATGCACACCTGTATCTAGCTGGTAGACATCTGCTCCTGTTAGGCCTATACCAGTTGACAGTCTAGGACTTGATTTTACTAAATATAACGAAAGATCGGAAACGTCGTTTCGCAAAATAAAAAAATACCAACAAGTATAGCAAACTTAAACTCACCCAGGGTATTTAACACAACCAATATCTAATGACAGTGTCGTTTTGTAAAACTAAACATCGGTTGCCTTGCTATTGTCATAAGTTTGTAACTGCGTGAATACTATATCCTAGCCCATTTTTTAAAATCGGTTCAAGTCCCCCATTACGCAAGCACGCCACAGAGACTTCGTGATGTCAAGGTCGTATCTCCAAAGGGGGAAACACGACCTTCACACCCACAGCGAAGCGCTTGCTTAACGGCGATTTGATAAAACGGTCTTAATGATATACCTATGGGGGTACTTCATGTTACTGGCTTGATAAGTCTTGTTACATATTTACCTTTGGTGATTTGTTTTTCTTTTCTTTATAACACCCTACCTGTGGAAGGTAGATTGACCACCGAGTGAAGGCTGTATATTAAACAGATAGTAATTGTATCTTTATTATTTTCATCAATCATTTTCACATGATAATGTTAACGGTGTCAAGTGGTTCCAGTTTTTGTGAAACTATAGTTGGATGGTAAATAATAGAAAGCCATCTTTCCTTGTATACACGCGAAATGCAATTATTTTAAATGTAGGAATATGGTGGTAGTTTCCAAGTTATCTTTTCAATGTTTTAGGATCAATGCTGCAGTCGCCATGAATCCTGTATTTAGCAAGGCGTTTGGATGCAAAGCAGGCGCCGCTCTTAATCCCGAGAAAAAATGTACGGTTTTTTAACATGTTCATGACCGGTAAATAAAAAATAAGCGATAAGAAAATGTACTACCAACAAATTAAGACATTCAGAAGTGTAAACGAATTGACGCACAATGATATTTTACCTGGCCGTTTTCCAGTAGCACTCGTCCAAATAACACCAACATGTATTACTTAAAACTTGTCAATTTGTCATGATGTGTATTTTATGGTTATATGTAAAAGCAAAAGAAATTTTTATTTTTTTTTTAAATTGCCCACTTAATTTTATATAAACCACATATATCAAAGGCGTTTAAATCTTAGAGTGCTTTCCGGCACAACTTTTGTTTCATGAAATTGTTATTCTTTTGGTGTGTGTGTTTTTTTACCATATCGAAACAATAAACGATAATTTTTTCTCTAGACTTGTAAATAATATTTATTGATAAAAAAATTCATATTTTGATGAATAAAAAAATGTGTGAAAATGCCATGTTGTGTTATTGAACAGTGTCTGTAGTCACATTAGACCCATTTGGTAACTTAATTTGGTAATTCACTTATGGTTGACATTCCATTTCATATCGTCTCTGCCTGTATGCCATAAGCTATTATTTCAAAATGTTTATGCTTGTATCTATCACCACAGAAACAGTAGGCCCCTATAGGAGAAAATATGGTGAAAAATAGGCAAATGTCAATAAGACAAAAACGGAAATATGAGGGAGTCACACGATGTGACGCCGATAATCACGGGGGTGTTGTGTTTTTACCTGGTTAAATTGGCTCTTTCAAGAATATGAAAGTTATCGACAAGCTCAGAACATCATTTGTCATAATTGTTGTTTACTGGATTTATTTTTGTCCATTTGGTTTGTTGTGTAATGTGGAGAGTTAACCAAAAATCTAGCATCAAAGACGCAAATCGCAGTTCATTATTTAGGCTTTTAATTCATTAAGGTATTAAAGTCGTCTTCAAAAGAACTGTATAGTTTCTCAGTAACGGTTGTCTGTGACTCCAATAGTACATGAGGTAATAACTCCCCTCAAAATGAATATATCCAGTGATTAACATTAATGTTAATTTGGAACAGAGAATCAATTTAAAGGGGAAATATTGACAATTCGCATTGTCCAAATTGTTTCCCTTTCGGCAGATCTCATATTCGTAATCAAATGTAACGTACCAGGCTCAATGAATTGCGAGTCTGCGATTAATAACAAACAATTTTTTTTTATTTAAACGATTGATTGGGGTTAAAGACAATCTTGCTTTTTTGTTCACTTATATGACTGCGTGTCAGTCCAATGGGTGAACAGAAGGAAGTCCCCCTCGATGATATTGGTAACAATCAAAGACAAGTCGGGACAACCTGAAGAAACCATACAAACACGTATCTAAGGGATCAACTTCCTGATACCCCTTATATTCAAAGCACCAGGATAACAAGAGCCTTCCTCCCAAACTCCTACTCAAGAGTTTTAATATCAGAAACTGTTGTGACGGTATTGTCTGATCAAAAGCCATGTATCTAAATAACCATGTTTGCAAAGCTAACATATATGCGACAATGGCTGTGCGAAGAAGATATTTCCCTACAAGATTTCTCTGTGCAATATGACCTAGGAGATTAATCGTATATAGTTGTCAGAACATTTAATTATAAATCACGTTGGCGTCATGTCATGGTAGCAAAATTCGTTGGATCAGTTTCATGAGGAATTCGCTGTGAGCAGACTAATTTAATGAAACAACAGGAAACTATAGAACAGGAGCTAGTGGGGGTCAGCCTAGCTGGAAATTTAACGAATTTCCATGTATATAGCAATGGGGCATGGGCATGCACATGTTAGGAAATGGACGTCTGCCGAGTACATTCTGGTGGGTGTGGTTGGTAGGGCCACGAGAAAGGCAGCCCAAAATTGAGCTAGATCAGCTCGTGAGTTAATCTAATGAAACCCATTGGAAAAGGTTCGGCATAGTCTTATGTATCTTAAATGACCATTACCAGACATTTTCAGTTGTGGGGTGTGCCTGCCTGACTTATATAACTGGTACAGTAAAATTTAGGTACATCAGCTGGCGAGTTAACCTAATGAAACCTACTGGAAAATGTTCAGCACAACTCCATGTATCGGTAATGGTCCCTGCAAGACGTCTTCAGTTGGGGGGGGGGGGGGGGGGGGGGGAAACCTG